>OU426983.1:4905000-4957500 GCA_911387785.2 Aelia acuminata
TAATTTTTGAAATGTTATCTCTTGAGTTACAATTATTTTTTTAAACTTGAAGATTGTGAATTAAATACAAGTGAGTCTAAACTTTTGACCGGTACTGTAAATAAAGATAGAAAGAGAAGAGCCCTGAGGTACATCTTGAGAGAGAAGTAGAGAGGAAGACAGTGGTTTGATAGAAATAATTATCGAGATAGTTGTTGTTCACAAGAAGGATTCTGCTATTGTTTGTGATAACTATAAACCAATATGTCTATCACCAAAAGTATACAAATTGTGTACACCCAATCTTGAAAAGAAGTTTATGATGTTTGTAGAATGTTGAAAAAAATTTCAACAAGGGAAGTGTCGCATAGGGCTTTCGGAAATAAAATTCAAATTACAGATAAATCCAAAAAAAATAGAGGCTATAAAAAACATGAATCCACCCAAAAATAAAGAAGAATTACTAAAATTTCTTGGTTTCATGAATTTTCTGGGAAAATTTATTCCTCAATTTACTGAGATTGCTGGACCATTGCGAGCCCTAACGAAGGAAGATACGTGTTGGATTTGGGAGACCCTGCAAACAGTCGCGTTTCAGGAGCTGATCCGCTTAGCATCCAACCCACCTACATTAAAATTTTTTGAAATGGAGAAACCCGTTCCTTTGCAATGTGACGCGAGCCAATTTGGGTTAGGGACATAGCTTATGCAGGAAGGGGAACCAGTTGCATATGCATCCAAAGCTATGACGAAAACTGTACAAGCTTAAGCACAAATTGAAAAAGAGTGGCTAGCCATAGTTTTCGGGTTCAGAAATTTGAACAGTATTTATTGGGCAAAACAATGGTAACTGTGGAGACAGACCACAAACTCCTTGAAGCTACGTTTAAAAAGCCACTGACTTAGAGCCCAAGAGGCTTACGAATGATGCTGCAGCTTCAAAGATATGCCTTTAAAATTGTTTACAAACCTGGTAAGAATATTCCAGTAGCAGACTTATTATCCAGGATAACGGGAGAAGATGAATGCTTCAGCGCTGAACGAGTCGAAAAGCCAACAGTTGTATTCCAAAGCAAAGACAGCCAATTAAAGTATCTCAATGTTACCGATGACCGCATAAAAGAGATTCAGCAAGAAACTGCAAAAGATGATGAAGCAAGGAGGCTACTGGAGGTAATAAGGCTGGGATGGCCAGAAAAGAGAACTGCTAGGATGGATCTGCAAGACTTCTGGGGTATCAGAGATGAACTGGTGGAAGAAGATAGTGTCATCTTGAAGGGAGATAGGTTATTTGTACCGAAAAGCTTAAGACCAAAGCTGATTAAAATAATTTATTCATCTCATCATGGGAGTGAAAGCTGCATACACAGAGCCAGGGACGTTTTTTTTGGCCGAAGATGGCTGAAGACATAAAGGTCGAGATTAATAATTGCTTCCAATGCAAAAAGTACGCAACAGCTCAGAGGAATGAAAGTCTGTTTCACATAATACTCCAGAACGCCCATGGCAGTTCATGGCGATGGACTACTTTTAGGTCTTCAATGAGCACTGCATCCTAATTTTCAAATATTATTCCTCATTCTTTGAAATAAAGAAAGTAAAATCCCTAAAGACCGCCACACTAGTCTCATTCTGCAAAGAAGTTTTTAGTCGATTTGGCATACCGGACGAGGTAGTGTGTGACAGCGGCTCGCAATTGATGAGTAGGGAATTTCAAGAGTTCGAAAAAAGGTGGAAATTCAAGATTAGCCCGTTTTCCCCACATAACCATCAAGCAAATGGAAAGGCAGAATCAGCAGTAAAGATAGCGAAAACTCTATTGAAGATTGAAGGTTATGTTGTTGTTGAAGTATTGCTTAATGGCAGTGAGTGGTGGGTATTATTTTGGAAATATAAGTATATTAGATCAGCTGTGTTATTCAATCCCTCCAAACATGTAATTATAACAATTATTATCCTATTTAGACCATGTTGACCACGTACAAAAGTAGCCTGTTCTCGGGCATCTTCCAATACTCCAATCATACAACAATAGAAAGATTGGACTAAGGTATTGAGAAATTCTGTTTGGTTCGAGGTTTGGCTTGATCTAAACACACCTTAGGTAGATTATTTACTTAATGTCATTTGAAAGAATTTTATTATTTATCAAAGATATTTCTTTTTCCCTTTTAACTATCTTCAAAACACAGCAATACATTTAAATGCGGTCCTTAATAATATTACTTTTATTTTCAGATGAAGTAACAATACCACGTAATACTATTGTTGCTTTCCCATTGAGACACATGAGATTTCATCCCAAATACTGGAAAGATCCAAATTTTTTTGACCCAGATCGATTTCTTGAAGAAAGAGATTCATCAAAATATTTTAATACAACATTTGGAATTGGTATTAGATACTGTCCAGGTAAATATTTTAATTTATTGAATATTTTATAACTTTAATCCTTTATTCAGGTTTCATTTTCCCCAAGCAGGGCTATCCATTGGATTGCCATGAACATGCTATTTTTTCTGTGATATATACAAGAGATTTCTGTTCCAGGCAAGAGATGCATTTTTTAGTATAGCAACAACAAATTTTCTATAAATGGCCAAAAAAAAAAAAAAAAAAGGTTCAATGGTCAAAATGGCCTTAAAAAGGTTTAAAGTCCATTAAAGTTTTGCCTCATTCTTCTTCTCAGAAAATCCAAGTGAGGCATCACGTTGAAATTTCTTCCGAATCTAATTCCAAGTAGGCGACTACCTCACTCGGATGTATTCTCTTGCTCATTCTTATAGAGAGAGCACTATCACTCTCTCCTCCCAGGTGGATTGCCTGTGTCTTGGAGCCCACTGACTTTATTTTCTTCCTCTCGCACCATTCGGCTTTATTATTTAATTGGGCTTTGCTATTCGACACAACTCTAACGACCACATTATCAAGAGAGACAATTTAGGAGAACTGCTTGCATTCCAGCATTACCAGCAACTCATAAAATACTAATTTCCATTTGGCTAAAGGCCTAGGATGGAACACTATGGACATACCCTTAAACGGAATCTTCCACTAAAAAAAAATTTCCCACATTTTTAAGGCCCAGTCCTGGAGAAGTTAATAGAAGTTGTTGGCAGCCTTTTACTTTTGTACCTGCGAGAGTAAGCTCGACCATCAAACACTGTTGAAGGCATGACACACTTCTCTGCTTTCTATTTAACATCATGGCTCACTCTCATCAGGGTGTCTGCATTTCCCTTTCCTTTTGTATATATCCGCATGGCTCACTAAATATTCAAAATACTTGTTTATTATTCAATCATGTACACTAAAAAAACTTTAAAAAGCAAAACTATGGTGTATATATATGTACCAAGGAAAATGAAGGGCTGCATATAGTTTGCTTAGAAGAGCTGCATGTAGTTTACTTAATAATTTATCTTTTCATTCCATAGATTTTTAGTTGGTAGGTAAAAGGTATGTAAATTTATAAATTAGTTAATAACATTTCCCTATTAAACTCATCAGATAACTCATGAATTTTCAGGAATATATTACGCAACAACATTAATGAAAATTGCATTGTCAAAAATCATAAGAAGAATAAAACTTAGACCAGTGGAAAAAGATTTCCGATTTGAAGATATCAAATTTAAATATCTCCTTTTTGCAGAAGTGGAGAATCCTCCCAAGCTGCAAGTTGAAGAAAGATTATGATTGATTTTAGTCTATTTGTATCATGGGCTATAATACGACTGCAATTGTTATTTTTATTTACAATTAATAAATTAATAAAACATTTTTTTCCTTATTACCAATAAGCCTCTAATAATAAAGAATATATTCTTATAATGATGACGTAGTCCCATTGACTTTTGGTCCCTCTTTTCGTTTAACATTTAAAAATTAGCAGAACATTTTATATATTTTAAAGTTTATCTATTTTTCAAGTATTGTAATTTAATTAAAAGTATATATTGATAAGAGGGTGTTATGACCATTTAAAAATTGGACTACATTTTTTTGCTAACTAAAGGCTTTTAATGCACATCATTTATTTGACACTTAACACAATACTTTGAGTGGTAAGTGGTATTTCATTTATAGGTAACACTTATTTTATGTTAATTTATATCACTTCTGGACATGACCTATTTTGAAGAGTCATGCTTCCAACGCATTCTTTTCAGTTCAAGTGGATAACCCCCCCCCTCCCCAAAGGCGTTCTTTCCAGTTGAGATCGGGGCTGTTCTTACTTTCGTTGTACGAGGCCATGTCCAGAAGTGACATAGCAGGGATCGTACCGTGCTATTTTTCTGTTGCCTGTCACTTAAAATAACTCATTAAAATTCTGTATTGATGAAATGTTGGACTAAAATTCTTTTAGGAATCAAGAAGGAAGATCTGTCTTTAGTATTTTTTTCCTAGATTTACACTTTTAACTATCATTGTGGATCAATGTTGTGTGTATTTAAAATTAACAGAAAAATTCAAACGTGAGGTGCAGATAATCAGGAGTTACCTGTATATTTATAAATTAACTGTTTTAATAATATTATCTGAAGCGCTCAACAGTTATGTGTAAAGTTTAATTTTCATAATTTAATAATGCACATCATTATAAATAGATTATTTTTAATATAAATAAATTACAAACAACATAAATGATATTTGTCAAAGCAGTATAGCCTTTTTAAGTAAGTATATTTTACCAACTTAAGGTTACATATTATAAATATTATTTAATTTGCGTGTTTGCATTGCTATGGCATAATGTTGCAATCATCCACATAAAGAAGCAGCTAATCCTGGAGAAATACATTTATCACCTGTATCAATGCCATATTCTCCACAGACTGTAAATAAAATAAAATTAAATGGTTTTACATCATTTTATTTACTTATTTTTATTTTTAAAAATAATAAAAACATTATATATTTAAAACATGTATATTTATAAGATTCAAAACAGTCATTCACTATAAAATAAAATAAAAATGAAAAGACTAAATTAAATTAAATTAAATTTAATAAAACATAAAATTTGGCGCCCAAACAGGAACTTAGTTTGTTATCAATTGAGTGATTAATGATAGCTTTTATTCAATTTTCATAATTTTAAAACTGTTTGCTAATGATTAAGGTATATAAACATTTGTTTAAACTTATGAGACTAGAAGTCTATATATATATATATATATATATATATATATATATATATATATGCTGTTAAAAATATAGGGTACATCACTCTTTCACACTTCTTTTGTAAAAAAAAAAAATTGAATTCTAATCTTCATGAATTAGTACCCCCAGGTTGGTATAACTACAAGTTTTACCCACTTTTCTTATAAATGCAACTAATCTGGGCAGTTACGACATAAGACTATGATATATACCTTAAACTGCGACATTTTAAATCTATTTTAATCCCCCTGTGCTAATTCCTCCTCCTGTATCAATAATACGAAAGTAATGCAATCTGATTAGCTCTTAAACCGAAGTATGTGCAAAAAATAAAATATCTAACACTATTTAACTATGAATATTTTAATAACTATAATGAAGTGACCTCACTTACCAACTTCATATTCTTTTAAAACTTTTTTTTCATCAATGTTATTAATATCTGTTGCTGTCATAAAGCCATAAGGGATGGAGCTATTAAAAATATTCCATGCCGTGTGTAAAGGCCCAGTTTGGTGGATGAATATCGCAGAAATATTTTTTTCATAATCTCTTCTTATACAAGTCACTGGAAAGTAGACATATCCAGATTTATTAATTTAAATAAATATTATATTATTAATATTTTAACAGAATAGAACATAGGACAGGTTGTTATCTAACTAACAGAGGGAAGATTGCAACCAGTTTGTGTAATGAAATTTTTTGTGGTTTGAAACCGTATGAGTAGCATAGATGGTAAACTGTAAACAGGTGTACAGTATTACTAATATAATTATGACACTTGCTTAAAATTTACATTATTTCAGCTTTATTGGCGCACAAATAAAAATTCTAAAATTTTGAGTTGTGTCACTATTCGATTTTTTACTGAATACATGTCTATACTGACCATTGGTGATGTTGCCTCCAGTGTCGTCTTCCACCACGGTATAAGTATCTGTTAAATTAACGGAAACATGTCCTTTTCTGCATGTCACTGGGTATAGTGGATCCTCACTAAGAGTAAATATTTGTTGGTTGTTCCTTGAAGTAAGTTAATTAAACTTTAAGATATATTTTATTTCAGTTTTAATATTTTAAAATTTAAATAAACAAAAAAAAAAAATGTTTTGAGACAAGTAATAGAGAGGATTAGTAGTATATACATATTGGAGCTGACTATGACACATCAAGTATGGTTTTATTACTTTCAGATAAGAAGATGAAAAATTAATTCTAAGTTTTAAAACCCCAATATAAAATTGTCAAATTAACTATTAGTAATAAGTAACACAAGACACACATAAATAGCTACAAGACACGTGATTCTCAAACTCAGGGCAACTTCATTTGATTCAATGTCTTTGACTGTTACAAAGTCAGAGACTTCATTAGCTTCATTATACCTCATCTCTTGACTTCCACTCACTATGTTAGCTCAAAAGTGATGAAAACCTTCAAAAGGCCTTTTTCAGTGGAGATTTGGGCCACACCGAACTGAAATCTTATAAAGGACACTAAAATAAACATAATTGACTAAACTAAAGAAATTCAAATAGACTAACAAACAAAATTAACACAAGAAAAATACCACAATAAAGAAATTGAAGAAAACAACATTAGACAGAAAGGATGACAAAAGATAAGACATCAGAAGGTCACAGGCTAGGTACTGATAACAGATAACAGAGGGTAGTTTGCAGTGTCAGCTTGCTTATGATCTGCTATTGGGAAAGAGCCATATATTATACACTAAAGCTTTAAAGGCAAATATGTTTTACAAATATGCACAAACACAACTAATCCTAATAATTCTACCAATCTTTCATTGCAGTCAATGATTAATTAAAAATAGTTAATTTATTACTTACTAATTAATATTTGCTTACTTTTCATCCTGGGATGTTGTCTTATTTTCATTTTCTGTGATATTAAATTTTATTCCTGAATAGCAAACAACGGGATCTTTAGGATCCGTTGTTAAGTAGAAAATCTTTGGCCAACTTTTAACAACTTCATCTTTTGTAGGCGGTATTGCTGTGGTGGGCGAACTGAAATAGATGAATAATAATAGTCTTCATTATTATTATGTAGAAAAACAACTAAAGCAATGAATAATACAGGGTGTAAATTTTAAATTAATATAAACATTTTAATTACCACTATATGTATTGTAATATATTTTGGTAGGCACAAAAAATGATGTCAACACTGAGTCATTATATTTTACTTTAGAATGTAAACAGTGCTTATGTGACTTTTTATTTCAAGAATTTAAGAAGTCTCTATGTAATTTTCAGTCTTAATGTCTTTGTAAATAGTCCTTAGTTTGGTTTGAACATTAGGGGTAATGTTTTAATTGATTGAACTAACCTTTTTATTAACTTAAAGTTGAGATTAACTGGTAAATGGTTTTAATTTTTAATATTTTTTAGTTTGATTAAGATTTACATGGTAATCACCTTATAAAAAATATTTTTTTCTTTTGTAATGTAGAATTATTTTTCAGATTAATGTAAATAATCACTGATGAAGGAAGATTAGGGAGTGAATGTAAATAATCTTTAGTTTTATTTGACTGTTAGATGTATTGCTGCTTTTAATAAGGCTCATATGCTTAACAGTTTTCCTTTTTCAATATAGAGATTTAAATAATTAACTTTACTTTCAAACACTATGAATTATTTAGGAAGAATTTAAATGTTACCTATTATAATGTAAACACTGGCCATCTTGTGGTCAGAACCAGAAGCTTTTATCAAAACATACCATATTATTTTTTTAAAACATTATTGTTAAAGAATGTTTATATGCATTTTTAACATTATTTTTAAGATAATGGATTGTAAAATCGTAAAAAGTAATAAATTAAGCCTAGCAGATGTCATGCCCTTTCGAATTCAGTGTAAGATAGCAGCACTATCTAGAATAAGTTGTTCCCAATAGAGATATAAATATCCCCACTCTTTTTCAGTTGAATCAGACCTGATCTCATGCAATGCTGATAGGTCTCCCACGCTAGTGCCTGACATCTTTCTTCTTCTTGACATTTTCCCTATTTATCATCTTTTTATTTAAAACCTTATCCTACATTTCCTTGCTCCCATAATAGAGCAGTAAATAGGACTGGTGTCCTAGAAACTGCTCTGTGAAAAGTCTCAAGCTGCTCCATTTGAGGTCTGGTACCCCTTGGGTGTAGGGTTGAGACTGGGAAGATGCTTGACTCGGCTGGAGGAGTTGCTTAGATAATGTCCTTGGGCGAATAAGGTCTATGCATATCTCTTGGAAATAACCTTATTTCGTCAATCCTCTGGACAGCGTAGCTCTGGCCACTGAGCTCTTACCCTCACTTAGATAGAGCCCTTAAGTGATTAAGGTCCACGCTTCTTTTTTGGAAGTAACCTTTTTCATTAGAGCACTCTAGAGAGTACCTCTGGCAAGATATCCCTCTGAATACATCCTGGAATATTTATTCTCGCTTATATTGCGCCCTGGTGCGAACAAGGTCCATACTTATCCCTTGGAAACAACCTTGTTGCACTACTAGAGAAGCGCAGCTCAGACAAGATGTCCCACGTCCCACTAAGAGTACCTCAGAGTCGATTGCACCCTTGGCTTATGGAAAGATTTTTGGAAGAGAGATTGATTTACTTAGCCACAAGAGTAATCCAAACACGCATTAGAATCAAGATATTATAGTATATTACCTATAGAAAATAAATTATTTACACTGAACGATATAGAAATTAAATTGTATTAATAGTTACAAATATCATTAAATTACGAATTATCACTTTCTATTGTAACCTACTTTTTGTCTTGTCCTGTTGGACTGGTTGACACCAATACTCCAGCGATGGCAAATATCAGCACCTAAAGTTTATTAATGCACATTTAAAACTTTGTATATAATTTTTTTAAAATGTATGTATAGATATGAAAAAGGTGTGCATTAAAGCATTATTATGTAATAAAGAAGTATAATGATAAAATATGGAATATTAAAATTTAAAAAATAAGCTATTATATCATTATTATAATTATTATAAGTATTTTCAAAATAATGAAGTATCAAATAATTATAGATCTTTAGAAATTATTAAATAAAGGGTAGTGAAACTTTTGCTGACTTATACAATGGACTTCATTTATTTATAAATATTAACAGTTTCAACTTTTCTTCTGATAAAACTTTATAATTTTAATGATACTGAATGCAAATCAGTAATAAATAACAATTTTATTGTATAATGATCTTATTAATCATGTTAATTCCAAAATCACTCACCTGAATGATTCTATCAGTTTTTTCCATGTTGTTTTTTCTTGGTGTAGTAAAACCTACAAGAATAAATTAATTTACATAATTTAAATAAGATATAATTATTCAAATGTTAAAAAAAAAAAATACATTGACATTATTAGAAACATCAATGATGACAATAAAAAAATGCAAAACGTTATGTGCAAACAACTGCTGATATTTCTTATGAAACTAAGCCTATATCAATTGTTAGACTTTTTATTATTATTATTGTTATGACACCACACATATTAATCGTATATTTAGAGAAAAGCCAGGTTAAACTTTTGTTTATTAACTATATTTGCCCCGAACAATTAAATTTTAAGCATTTCAATTAGTAGTGTATAAAGAATATTTTTTATGGGGAAGATAACTTCAGTTTATTTCATTTATTTTAAAAGTTATAATAGGTTAAAAATGTATTTTTGTAAAAAGTTAACTCACTGCCTATTTATTTGTTATTTTTTTCCTCTACCCTTATGGGTTGTTGGGTTTTTTCTTTTTCTTCGTATTTCTCAATATAATCCAATGTTCCTTTAAAAAAGTTCAATATTATTTATTACCATCCCTTTTATCTTCAGGAAAAATATCATGAAGTCTTCATTCACATTTTTTGTCAAATCTTTTTATTTGACATTTAGCTTTCTCTACAGTTGGTTGGATCTGATTTTTTCAAGAGGAATTCCTGCGAGAGTTTGCATTGGCCTATGCGAAGATGGTATAAAATTGTTTTTCTTCTTGCCTTCCTTTTGCTTGTTTTTCATTTTATTCTGCCCAACTTTTATTTTATTACAAACTAATTTTTCAGCTTGTTTCTTATTCCTTTAGGGATGTATTAGCACTGTATTTAGAACAGTCTTCTGCCTTAAAATTTAGGTTTAAAAAAGCAGATGTTGTTACATGAATTTAACATAAAAATTTTACATGATATTAAACATAACATTCTAAAAAGCTGAAAAAAAAACATGAGTTGCTGAATAGATTCAGCTTAAAGTTCTCTTTTTTTATTTACTATTTACTTTCTTTTTCTTATTTTGTAACCTGCCATTCTTAAATATTCTTAATTGACCTTAAACGTAAGTTACAATAGAAAGTGGTAGAGTTTTAATGATATGTATAATTATCAATACAACTTAATTCCTATATCGTTCAATGTAAATAATTAACTACGTAAATAATGGTAATACAATTTTTTATATAAATTTTAAAATTTACACCCGAACTATTTAAAATATGCATTACTTTAGTTATTTTTCTATTTTTTTTAAATAAAATTTTATACAAAATAGTATTTGCAACAATATGGACATCTTCATGGTTTTGTTCCCTTAAGGTTATACAATACTCTTTTTTTTTCCATTCACATAATGAAAAGTCAAATGAGAGGGCCCTGTTGGGACTTTTCTACTTTACTCCCCCTATGATTACTTTTATGGAACAGTTACCTTAGATGTTTCTTTCTAATTATAACACATGATCAATAAATATGAATTCGTTGTTAAAAAGTTAAAAGGTTAAGTGCATATAATTCTCATTTATTGTTTAAAAGTTAATAATGAACGGATTTATACTTTATACTTTACACAGTAAATCATTCTAAAAATTTTGTAGACCCAGTGACAGGAGCCCATACACAAACTGTCGAATCATTGTGGGCTGCTGCCAAAAGAAGAAACAAGAGAGAATGTGGAACTCGTAGGAGTTTATTCGATTCTTATTTATGTGAATTTGTATAGAGAAGAAGACATGAAGGAGAGGATTTATTCAAAGTTTTGTTAAAAAATATTAATGAATTTTATACTATTTAATTCATTTGACAAGTGTTTACAATTTGTATTTGGTTATGTATTAATAAAATAACTTAAATATGCATGTGTTTGTTTATGTAAGGTTAATTAAAAAGTAACAGATATAGAAAGTAATCATAGGGGGAGTAAAGTAGAAAAGACCCACCCTGTTTTATGACAGTTATATTCTCCATGTTTTTAAATGTCTCAATTGGGTGTTACCTGTGGTGTAGTGGTTAGCATAGCAAACTACAAATCACAAGGCCGCGGGTTCCTAGACTGGCAGGTGGCCCTATGATTTTTTAAAGGTAGTAAAAAACCTTGGCAATGACGTCCTTCAAATGGGACGTAAATTGGAAGGCCATAGCCTGTGTTAAAAAGTGAACATTATTTTCATCCTAAGATTGATCAAAAATTTTAACCGTGTAAACATGTCTATTCACTCCATTGTAAATGCCCCTGGCGGTCAAAAAGCGAAACAACATTCCTTGGGTATGAGGTCATTCGGATGGGACGTAATTTGGAGGCCCCTGGCTTGCGCGAGGTCAGGTACTCGATAAGATCCCTATCCTAATTATACCTTGGTACATGGGCGTACCCAGCGGGGGCAGCTGCACCCCCTCTGGAAGGCTGGAAGCAATAATTTTTTAGGTTTTTAAGACTGGAAGCAATAATAGAATACATTTTTTCAAGTAAATAATTGTAATAACTTAGTTGATAAAGCACTGCTATAATTATACGTAATTTTGGTTTCATTCACCTTTTCCGCGGTAAGGTGTTACAACCTGAACGACCATAGCTTGCCCCCCCCCCCCCTAGTTTTGATCCTGAGTACGCCCTTGATCATTGATACAACATGATAAACCTTCAAAATGAAAGTTACACTTCAAAAAGGACCTAAAAATATGTACTGAAGAACACTAACATTTGAAAATAATCCAATAGGGTGGTAAACCAGACAGTTATTGACACTCAGTATAGTTATTGACACCCCAACTTTAACTTAAAAAAATAAGTAAACAAGTCCTAATTTAATTTCAAAATATACATGAATCTAATGTTTGAAGTGTCCTCTAAGACATCTATGAAGTAAGTGTTTAGCAAACTAATCAAAGGGAAGAATTCACGATTAAATCCACTGGGTGTCAATAAACAGTTTTTGCACTTTTTACAATAAATATTGCCATATGGTAAAAGTATTGAACTTTTGACCCAAAAAAAAAACTCTTGAGTCTTTGTAAGGATAGATTAAGAGGAGCTATAGTAAGTTTCAATTTGATCCCTTCATAAAAAGTTTTTTTTTTTAAATGTCACCACAGAAATTTAGTTTTAAGGGTGTCAATAACTGTCCGGTTTACCCTAGTACACAATAAACTTATATTTATTTTATTATGAATTTAAAAAAAAAAATAATTACTCACCGATTCCGCAGATTCAGGTAATTTTACGCCGTACCCGTTCTTCTGGCAAACCGGCTCTGACTGCCTTCACCTGAAACATCGACCTTGCAAAAGAGTGGGAAGTTTATTCTCGATGATCAATTTCATTTTTTATCTAGATAATTGTATACTATCATATACAGTGGCGGGCGTCACCGTCCCTTTGGTAGAAGGGGACTGTCCCCCCCCCCCCAATGTAAAAAAATAAAATTGAACGATTTTAACCAATAAAACTTAAAAAACAAATCTGGTGCGATGCGCGGAACACACAACTTTCACTTACCAACTTACTTAGATTAGATATTGACATGTTTTTTCAATTGCCATTTCTATAAATAATATAGAAAAAATGACTTGATTTTGATTAAAAATGATTAATTTAATCAAAATCATTAAAGCCGTTTTTGAGATATTCGGAAAAAATGTAAAAATAGGAAAAAAAAAGTTATGAAATAAAGAGCTCCCTGCGTTTGACCAATTTTGATGAAATTTTGGCTGTCACATCGTGAGCATATACATACATCAAAATCTTTAAAGCCGTTTTTGAGTAAATAAAAAAACATATGAAAATGATATAAATAGATCAAATACTCAGTTTAATCAAAATCATTAGAGCCGTTTTTGAGAAAATCGAAAAAAAAAACGTAAAAATTTATTAAGTAAAGTACCCCTCCGGTTGATCAATTTTGATGAAATTTTGACTGTCACATCGCGGGCATATAAAAACATCAAATACCCAATTTCAGGTTCGTACGGCTTATAGTTTTTGAGCTAGTCTGTTCACACACACACAAAAACACACACACACAGACCATTTCGCGGGACTTGGTTATTTGGACTCAGGGGACCCCAAAACGTGTATATCCGTTGAAAACCGGAAATCGAAATTTTTCACGATCGCAATACTTTCCTTACTATATATGAAATATATAAGTAAGTGAAAGTAAAAATAATCATATCAGTAAAATATAAATACATATAAAATATTAGAGGTGGGAGATAGTCAACTGTTATTCTTTACGATAGGTTAATTGACTGTCAGGAATTTCTGTTAAAACTTTTTCTTTACGATAGGTTAATTGACTGTCAGGAATTTCTATTAAAACTTTTTACTTTCACTCACCTGTATATGAAATATATAGTAAGTGGAAGTATGGCGATTCAACGGAAATACACGTTTTGGGGTTCCCTGAGTCCATATAACCAAGTCCCGCAAAATGGTCTGTGGTTTTTTTTTTTTTTTTTTTTTTTTTGGGTAGGGGAAAAATCTTACATAAGACGCTATGCGACATAAGTTTTATCTTACATAAGTCCACAACAGTGTGAGATTCCTACTCACTAAAAAACCACCTCCCTATTCTTCAATGCCACCCCACGGAACCGCTGTCAGGCATTACTTCACGGGGGGGCCGAGTGGCTAAGTGCCTACTTCTTTATTTCTTTATCATGCCATTGCTTGGCCTCTCCTTTTCCTCTCCTGGGCTCTAAGGGTCCTGCCGATTTCCGCGGCATAGTCTGTAACAGCCCTCCTATTCTCCTGCTTGGTCAACATCAACGAAACTAAGTTTTCCGGGGATTCCCCAGGATCACATCAAGCTGCTCCTTCTCTTTGGCTAAGCTCCTGCAACAAAAGAAAACATGTTCCACCGTTTCGTCGGCGAGCCCACAGATGCACAAAGCTTCCTTTTCTAGCTTGAATCTGGCTAGATAGGCTCTGAAGCAGCCATGTCCGTGAGCAGTTGGGTGAGGTAATAGTCAACCTCTCCATGTTTACGGGCTATCCATATTGAGATGTCGGGAATCATCCTGTGGGTCCATCTTCCGGAAGATGATGAATCCCATCGCCTTTGCCAGCTTTCCATAGTTTTCCTTCTCTCTTCTTTTTCTACCGTAGGCCAGTGAGCATCGGGCTGTCCACGTCTTCCATGATAAATTCGATTGCGTTCCTCCGCCAGAAGATCAATCGGAGGCATATCAGCTATGACACACGCAGCATCATAGGAAACAGTGCGGAACGCTCGAGCGACCCGCAGTGCATTTCTTCGATGCATACTGATAGCTTTACGGGCATATGACTGTACTTGGAAAGCATTAACCCATATCGGTACCGCGTATAGCAGCGTTGAACTGGCTACATTAGCCAACAGTCTTCTCCGACTCTGCTGGGGTCCACCGATGTTTGGCATAATTCGGGCCAATGCATTTGTAACTCGGGCTGCTTTGGAGCTAGCTAAGTACAGGTGTTCGTCGAATCGCAACCTGGCGTCAATCTGCACACCCAAATATCTAATGGATCGCTTAGAATGGACTTCGCATTCTCCAACGGTCAGGCTGATCGTTTCTCTTACTTTTCTACTAGTAATGAGGACTGCTTCAGTCTTATGATCAGCAAGCTGAAGGCCTACCGATGAAAGCCACTGGCGAATCGTAACTACTGCCTTGTTAGCATTCTACGTTATCTCTTCCAGTAGTTTTCCACGTACCATTATTGCCAGATCATCTGCAAAACCGAGTGTTACAGTTCTTTCCGGCATGGGGAGCCTCAGTACCGCATCATACATTATGTTCCATAACAAGGGCCCTAATACAGAACCTTGAGGAACGCCACCTGTAATCTTATAGGTTCTACTTCCATTATCTGTATTATAAAACAAGGTTTATTTTACAAATGGGCACCGTATCGCTTTTTTAAAAGCATCTTCAGGTATTTTATATTTGACTAGCTGACCCGTGCATTCGCACCCTAACCTACTTAAAGCTCACTTAATTAAGGCACCTTCACACCGTACATTTAGTATCCTATAGTGCGTATTTAGTGCGTCATGGGCATAGGTGAGGGTTGAAGTAAAGAATAGATGTGCTTAAATTATAGATTATTTATTTTTTGGAACATAAGTTTAAGGTACTTACATATTTACATAGTATTTACGTGTTTACAGGACCTCTTTGAACATTATATTTGAAGTTACGATACGGTCATCTGTGATGGTTTTGTTGGTGGGTTTGTTTTACACAGACATAGATGCCACTGAAAGACCTGGAAAACGCTACATACTTATGTAATTACACATATTGGTTTCGCGGAAAGCGAGTGCACTGATTCTATTGACTGAAATCGCATATTTCTGTTTGTAACTCGCAAACGACGGCGATAGTCAGAAAAGTGTGTATAACAAAAATGTTCGTCTCGACAAACCGAAAAATGACACCTTCGAAAAAGCCCTGCTACCATTTTCGCTGAGAATTGCAGTTCTCGCTTACAACTCGCTAACCAAGGGGTTAATCGAAAAAATGTATATGACTGAAAATGTTCTCCTTGAAAACCTGAACAGATTGACGCCATTTAGAAACCTCTACGACCATTTTTTCCCCTGCGGTTTTGCGCTTTTAACTCGCAATCGAAAGCGAAATGAGTGGTTTGTATATTTTCCGGTGTAGCGGTTACGGAAAACTTTAAAATGATGCCTTTTACATGATATTTGATGAAGCATTAAGGAAGTTACGGCATATCCGAAGTGATCAGAATACCTTGTTGTTTACTCACGCCGGCCGCTATCTTGGAGTTGCTTATCGGAACTAATACACATCGTTGTTTTTAAGCGTTTTTGCCTCTCAAATTTCTACATAACCTATCTGTGTATATATGATGATATATAAGCCGAGTTGGGCATATTTATATTTATAAATACGAATATGAATTTATTTTTATCTTAATTTTAATGTGAATATGAATATAAATTTATTTATATCACAATATTTGTGAATATGAATATAAATATATTCGTATTTACAAGTGTGAATATAAATAAATTCATATTCACAGGTGTGAATACGAATTTATTCATATATACAAATTTTTCTGTAAATAAAAAAAAATTCACAGGGAAAATTGTGAATATTCACAAAAAAATGTGAATATTTATATCTCAGTATGTGAATTCGGCCGTATTTACAAATAGAGATGTGAATATGGAAAAAATTCACAAATTGAGATGTGAATTTCTACTAAATTCATAATTTCCCAATAAATTTATAAAATTCTTTTCGGATTTCTCCATATTGGTACACATTATAGAGTTAACCCTTTTTATGGAAATCACATTAGATATTACCTGATATCGATTACTAGGTTTTTTGGGATGCTGATTTTGAAAATGATATCGATTTTGAGATTCCGCCGTCAGGTATCGATTTATTACAACTTACGCGATATGATCGATCTTGGTGTCGGCTATAGGGTTATCTGAGGTGCTAATTATGAAAATGATATAGTTTTATCGATTCCGCCGTCAGGTATCGATTTATTACAACATGCGCGATGTAATCGATCTTGGTGTCGGCTATAGGGTTATCTGAGGTGCTGATTATGAAAATGATATCGATTTTGAGATTCCGTCGTCAGGTATCGATTTATTACAACTTACGCGATATAATCGATCTTGGTGTCGGCTCTAGGGTTATCTGAGCTGCTGATTATGAAAATGATATCGATTTTGAGATTCCGCAGTTAGGTATCGATTTATTACAACTTGCGCGATTTAATCGATCTTGGTGACGACTATAGTGTTATCTATGGGTACAATAATGATATAAATAATAATAATGATTAAATTTGACACATATCGACATATAAATCAGAGTATAATTAAATTCATATTCGTATTTTAAATTAAAAATATACCTATAAACCTATAGTTAACCCTATGGCCGATACCAAGATAGATTATATCGCGCAAGTTGTAATAAATCGATACCTGACGGCGGCATCTCAAAATCGATATCATTTTCATAATCAGCACCTCAGATAACCCTACAGCCGATACCAAGATTGATTATATCGCACAAGTTGTAATAAATCGATACCTGACGGTGGAATCTCAAAATCGATATTTTTTTCATAATCAGCACCCCAATAAACCTAGTAATCGATATCAGGTAATATCTGATGTGATTTCCATTGAAAGGGTTAACTCTATAATGTTTACCAATATGGAGAAATCCGAAAAGAATTTTATAAATTTATTGGGAAATTATGAATTTAGTAGAAATTCACATCAGTAGTAGAACCTATAGCAGTAATCATTTAACACATTCCGCCCTGTCGGTGGCGGGTAAATTACAGTGGCTTGATAGAGATCTCTATCGAGCCACTGTAGGGCAAATGACGCTGCCATGGGCGAATCCAGAGTGGGGGCATGACCCCCCCCCCCTCAAATAATTTGGCTTTTCATTGTAAACGAAAAATGGGGTCTGTTTGCGAAGACCACCACCAGTTACTTTATGACCAACATCCAGTTACTTGATGACGCAACATCCAGTTACTTTTAGTAAACAGTTACTTCTTTTAAACACTAATACTTAAGTGCGGCTTATGCGCCGTTCACTAAGGTGCCCTTCAAAGTAAGGCCCGATCTCCACTGATAAGGACCCTTTTGGGGGTTTATTTATCTCTGAAGAGCGAGCGGGAGTCGAAAGCTAGAATCTATTAAAGCCGATCAAGCCACTTTTTAACTGAAATAAAGGGGATGGGAGTTCGATAACACGACGGTCACATAACCTCTCAAAATAGGCCACGCCCATCAGCCGCTCTTCAGTACGGTTACCCTTATTTTGATAACAATATTTATAACCTGTATTTGCAAATAATGGCCTAGATGAGAATAACAAGAATATATTTCAGCTATGAATATTTATTAATGAAAAAGGTAATATTATACAAAAAAACACATTTAATTAGTAGGTGGCTCAAATGATGCAAAGTCTTCTATAATCTTCACAATATTATCACTGATATTAAAAATGAAGGTTATAACTAAGGTTATTAGTGTTTATAACCATTACAGATTGTTGAAAGTAACTGTTTACTAAAAGTAATTGGATGTTGCGTCATGAAGTAACTGGTGGTGGTCTTCGCAAGAATACCCGAAAAATGCAATTAGGTGGTTGTGGCCACTCAGCATAAAATGATTGAAATTAGGTCCTAAACATAACAGTTTTGGTGGTTCAGATCCCAGTCCTTCTATAATACAAGGTAATAATCTCATAAAAAAATGACAGCACGTCAGCCACGTGATTATTAGACAGGGGGATCATGACCACCCTCAAATTTCGTGTTGAATTCGCCCATGAGTGCTGTCTTCAGGGTGCCCTTATTCTTTTAGACTAAACTCACTCATCTTCTGTTTTTTTTTATTGTTTGAACAAGTTTAAACTGTAGATATTAAACTGTTTTTAAAAAAAAATAACTATTCAACTTCAATAATTATTTAGCGCTTAGGTGCTAAAGAGGATAAAAGTCAATAAAAAAAAAACCAGGTATTTCATGTACTTAATCATCCAATTAGGTAAACAGATTTATGGTTAAAAAAAATTATATTTTTGTTAACCCCATTCAGCGAAAAAACACTACGTGTTTCACAAACCTCTTCTCAGAGGATTCTATTACATATGTAGTTGCAACTAATTTATCGCAACCGGAAAGATATCTTTTTCAAGTTTGGTGATGAATATGATGAAATAAATAAAATTAAACCAATATTCACCTTATAACACGTAAATATTTTAGAACGAAGTTGGGGACAAAGCATTGCTTCAAAAGTTGAAGCATCGAACGATTTTGATTAAACTTGGTATTTGATGTATGTATGTACCAGAGCGATGTGTCAGTCAAAAATTTCATCAAACTTGATCAATTGGAGGGGACACTTAACTTAATAACATTTGTCTCATTTTCACGTGTTTTTTTTTAATTGCTCAAAAACGGCTTTACAGATTTTGATGGAACTGGATATTTTGGGTATGTATATGCCCGAAATGTGACGGCAAAAATTCATCAAAATTGGTCAAACACAAGGGGCACTAATGTAGTAAATTATGTCCCACTTTCAATTTTTTTTTTTATTTTCTCAAAAACGGCTATAACTATTTTAATCAAACTTGGTATGTGACAGCAAATATTTCGTACCCAGTATTATCACTGATGAAAATAAAAACTAATATGAAAGAATAAGACATAATAAGATGAAATAAGCACTAAGGAATCGAAAAGTACTGAGAACTTTCAAGTTTGCAGATAACTTATGGAGATGTACAAATATAAGCACACAAATTTGGAAAAGTTTGGCGTTTACATATCGAAACACGTCGATTTCGTAAGTTCGTAAGTGAAAGTTGTGTGTTGCGCGCATCGCACCAGATTTTTTAAATCAATATTAGGCCTTCATCGATATTCATTTTTATTTAATAACTGGTTAAATAGTGAATGTAGTGTGCGAATAAAGAGTATGTTTTATTACTTTTAATATTAATATCAAAAGGATTACAAGTTTACCCCGTGGTGCCGTATGATTGCATGAACAACAATCCTAAGGTCACATGCATTTCCTTGAAACAAGCATGGGCGGATCCAGGGGGTGGGGGGGGGGTTAACGGGATCATGAAGGTAATAATCTCATAGAAAAATGGTGCTGACAGCCACGTGATTATGAGAAAAGGGGGGTTCATTACCCCCCTAAATTTCCTCCTAAATCCGCCCCTGAAAATAAGGTGTTTGGTTTTATAGTAAATATAAAAATAAATAAAAAAAACCAAATGTAAATAAAATAATGGGCTGTTAATTTTCTTCAATAAAAAATAAAAAAGTAAACATTTGCTCGAATCGTTATAGTACAGAACAAGCAAAATAAAAGAAATTGATTAAACTCATCTTTAACGAGAATCAAGTATTCTTTAATAACAGGTAAATTTTATCGTGATTAAATTGTTCTGTGGGGGCTTAAATGGTGAAGGGGACTTTTCTGTTTTTATATAAAGTATCTTTGTTCAAATTTATATAGAGATATTAACTGTCTCTCTTTATGCCTGAAAATGAGAAACGGCTAAATACATATTAAATATGCAAACATATACAGGAGAAAAAACAAAACAAAAATATTCCGACAATTTATAATGGAATTGGATTGGATGGATTGAGTGGATTGGATTGGATTGAGTGGAAACACTCAATAATCTTTTAAAATGCTCTGCACAGATTATGAATAATGGTTATTCATTATTCATTTATTTTATGATTACAATTATTCATATTCATTAGTCATTATTCAGATCACAGTTTGCCCAACTCTGCCCAGAGCTAGTGTAAAAAAAAATTTGGATAATACTGCATGCTAAACGGGGTAGAATGGCGCAGAAACAAGTTTCCTATCTCAATCTGTTGGGGACATAGAATTTTTTTTGTTTTTATTTATAAAATTTTACATTTTTCTAAAGTTTTATCTACTTCGGTTTAGCATAGAAACAAAAACAATGATATTTTCTTAATCAGCATTAAATTTCCTAAAAGATGAATTAGGTTTGGTTGGTTTAAATCCACTTTCAGTGAGCCTTTTAACGCGCAAATCACAAAACATTTACTAAAACTTAAATTATTAATAGTTTTTGAAAATCCTCGCTCCTCACTGGAGAACCCTAGAAACTGTTAAACTTCCTAAAAACTGCGGAATTTAGTTAGCTTTTTAATGCTATAACCCATGATACATTTGCGCTTCACCTTTTGAGTCTAAAAGAAGTTTTTCTGATGAAAAACACGCTAGAGAATAAATACTTCACTGCTTCACGTACCTATTTGCAAAACTACTTGATTGAATAAATGTATTAGTTGTGTTATATTCTTGTCGATATGCATGAGAGGTAAAGGGTTGTGAAGGTGGCAACCCTCCCCCCCTTCCTCCCTCCCAAATAATATAAAAATAATCTTATTTATAGGAATTCAAGAGGGGGGGGGGCAAATTGAGTCCCCTCAGTCCAAATAATCAAGTCCCTCGAAATGGTCTGTGTGTCTGTCTGTGTGTTTGAACAGACCAGCTCAAAAACTATAAACCGTACAAACCTGAAACTGGATCTTTGATGTCTGTTTGTGCCCGTGATGTGACAGCGAAAAATTGATCCAAATTGATCAAAGAGGGGGGGGGGGTATAATTAAAGATGTTCTGTTCATTTAATTGAAATTGTTCCATAGGAACTATATGAAGTTTTCAACAACTACATAGAGAATTATGAAATCAGACGACTTCGGGTATTATGCTTGCATTACCGAATTATCACAAGTAAAATCTTATTTTATTTAATAATAAAAAATCAATGTCCTTTAAAGAGCAAATACAAACAAAAATAATTAAATGAATGTGGAAAAATGTGTGACATTGAGAAATGGCATTTAACCTAACACGTCAATTTCAAATCAAAGTAAGTTGGTAAGTGAGAGTCGCGTTTTGCGCTAATTGCACCATTTTGTTTTAAAAATAGATACGCGAATTAATTCCACTAACCTTTTATTCGAAATTCCTAAGGGATCCTATAACCCTATGGGACCACTCCTGTTATTATACATTAGAGTAAATATAAAAACATTTGATAAAGTATAAAATATTTCTTCCCGAAGAGTGGGACCAAAGCTCTCGGACACACAAGGTTTCCTTGTTTTGAAGTACGGAACTCAAGGCCACTACAATAAATACTTTGAAGGTGTATCATTATAGTGTAAAATAACCTTTAATTTTGTTTATTTGGAGTAATTACTTAACATAATTTTGATCCCTAGTTATAAGAATCCGCTAAATTATTATTAGCACGTAAAAGACCGCATGCCCACCAGTAGGTCACTCCGCAACATTCCCGGCCCTCATGCTGACGGGTGGGCTTACATCAGGGATGGGTCAGGTTGTATGAATCAAATACTTTGTATCAGATACTGAAAACTATCGATAGGCTTAAACTATCGAAACTATCGATATTTTTTTAACTATCGATAGTACTATCGAAAAAATTGTTTTGAAAGGATAAAGTGATAACCTCTGCTTCTAAGCACCCTTGAAAATGAAAAATAAACAAGATGTAGCAATGTGAATGAATGAATGCGGTTATTTGTTTTCGGGGTTTATCCCCATACAAATAGAGTTGGCTGTATACACATTATACAAATGTGAATGCAGTAATTATAAATCAAAAATTAAACAATTGGAATTCAGAGATATATACAATAACATTTAAGCCTTTAAGAGCTTATACTTTTTAGTTTTAGGAGGTCTGCCTCCTTCTTGAACAAATTAAAATTAAATATACTTTAAGTCGAAAAGAAAGACGAAGAAAATAAGTTAAAAATAAATATTAATTAATAGATAAAACTTATTAACATATACATACATCTTAATAGAAAAACATTACTAACGAATAAGAAAAAATAAATACAACTAAAATAATAATAATAATAATAATAATATCAGCATCAATCAAATATCAATTACGTGTGAATGGTTGTCCTAAATATTTATATTAGTACATTTATTCGTTTACAATAAATGATCTTATTTTTAGACTGCCCAATGTGTAATGATAGATATCGTTTAATTTTTTGTGTTGTATCTATTGTAAGTATATTTCCTAAAATAGAATTATTTTCGTGATTAATATATTTAACTACGAAATGTTTTCTCAGTTCATTGTACAATGGGCACTCTATCAAGAAATGGAATCAGTTTTCCTGTTTTTGAAGATTACATATTGTACAATTTCCTTCTAATTTATGGGTTCTTCCATTATAGTAAAATACAGGTTGTGTTAAATTGGCATTAACAAAACGTAGTAGTAAGTTGGTAAGTGGAAGTTGTGTGTTGCGCGCACGCACCGGATTTTTTTTACTTTCACTTACCTATATATTAAATATATAGTAAGTGGAAGTATTGCGATCGTGAAAAATTTCGACTTCCGGTTTTCAACGGAAATACACGTTTTGGGGTCCCCTGAGTCGAAATGACCAAGTCCCGCGAAATGGTCTGTGTGTGTGTCTGTGTGTTTGTGTGTCTGTGTGTGTGTGTGTGAACAGACTAGCTCAAATACTATAAACCGTGCGATCCTGAAATTGGGTATTTAGTGTAGGTATATGCCCGTGATGTGACAGCATAAATTTCATCAAAATTACTTAAAGGGAGGGGGTACTTTACTTAATAACTTTTTAGGTTTTTTTTCGATTTTCTCAAAAACGGCTCTAACGATTTTGATTAAACTGAGTATTTGATGTATTAATATGCCGAAGATATGACTGTAAAAATTTCATCAAAATTGATTAACCGGAGGGGGGACTTTACTAAGTAATTTTGTAACATTTTTACGTGTTTTTTTTTTATTTCCTCTAAATTGGCTCTAACGATTTTGATTAAACTGAGTATTTGATGTATTAATATGCCGAAGATATGACTGTAAAAATTTCATCAAAATTGATTAACCGGAGGGGGGACTTTACTAAGTAATTTTGTAACATTTTTACGTGTTTTTTTTTATTTCCTCTAAATTGGCTTTAACGATTTTGATCAAACTGGGTATTTGATGTATTTATATGCCCGAGATATGACTGTTAAAATTTCATCAAAATTGATCAACCGGAGGGGGGACTTAATAAATTTTGTATCATTTTCACGGTTTTTTTTTATTTACTCAAAAACGTCTTTAACGATTAACAAAAATAAGATATGAATGTAGAAAAATGTGTGACTTTGGGAAATGATATTTAGCAAAACACGTCAATTTCTAATCTAAGTAAGTTGGTAAGTGTGTGTGTGCGCACGCACCAGATTTTTTTTTTTTATGACTTAACCCCTTTTGCCCAAACATGAATGATATAAAATACATGTATGTCTGAAAAAAAAATATACTTACAATGTTGCTGTATACATCCAATAGCAACATTGTAAGTATATTCATACAATTTTATCAGTTTGAACTATAAACAGTCATACAACCTATGTATTTTATATATTTATATTATTTTTAACTTTAGTGTAACTTTACCTATTTAACTCATGTAATCAATCGTATGGCAACCATTGAGTATAGAATAACATGTTACCCTTTACTTTATGATTGCAACCTGATTGTTCATTGTAGGGCATGATTATGAGAACAACTAGCATTTCCCGTCGCGGCTTTGCCCGCGAGCCTTTAAAATCAATTCTGTGATCATTATCTTGGTATTGATTTAATACAATGTGTTAACTGATGTTAAGGAGTTTAGTAGAATCGGAGCTCCAGGTAGCTGGAATGTTGGAGGGGGAGCTGCCGGCTCGGTAGAAGAGAGGGAGACGCGCAATGGAGAGAGTTCACTAAAACCGCCGAAACAAAATATTGCTTACTCGTCGTGAACGCTTCATTTTTCGGCTTTAAAACATGGTCGTATCAAGATCTTCAAAATGAGCCCAAATTAGATATTTTTTCTCAAAGTGCAAAAATAGGTGTCCGTTAGAGTTAAACGACAATTTCGCCATTTAAACCCCTTAGGGGTTACATTTTTGAAATTCCTTTCTTAGTGGTTTCCTACATCGCGTTTAAAATCTAAATTCCGAACTTCAAGTTTCTATCATTAGTAGTTTTTGTTATGCGTTGATTCTGTCAGTCAGGACAAAGCCTCTTATATATATAAAGAAGACGCGCCCCGCCCCTCCCCAATATTTTGGAAGGAGACAACTTGTTACACTCTTACTGTGGCATAAATTCTCAACTCTTATAAATGCCTTTAAAATACATCATTGGAGGAGGAATTGAATGTCCCAACAGTTGTTTTTAGGTGTTGTTATTTCATTTTTTAGCTTCTTCAATTTTTACCTATGTTTGAGAATATTGATTCTCCCCCCCCCCCCCCCCCAAATAATTTGGAGCTGGTGACGCCCGTGATATATAGAGAGATTAAAAATTTTATAAGAAATGCCTTTGATAAGAGCATCGGAAACTTAGATGTGTGGAGCCTGCGCATTGGATAAGCACCCTGCACTCGAAGTTCTGTGATTCACAGTTGATGAGTGGAGAGCATTACACCATTAGTTCTTATTCAACTATTATCGAATAATCTTGTAATTGATCAAACAGGTAAAATTTTTTTTGTATTTATTTTTAACGTACTAAAGGATTTAATATAACCCATCGTTATGCAATATCTGGTGCCTAAATTTGAAGGATTTTCACTTGTGTCCAACGGAAACCAGCGTTCTGAAGAGATCTTTTTACTTTCACTTACATATATATATGAAATATATAGTAAGTGGAAGTATTGCGATCGTGAAAAATTTCGACTTCCGGTTTTCAACGGAAATACATGTTTTGGGGTCCCCTGAGTCCAATTAACCAAGTCCCGCGAAATGGTCTGTGTGTGTGTGTGTGAACAGACTAGCTCAAAAACTATAAACTGTGCGAATCTGAAATTGGGTATTTAGTGTATGTATATGCCCGCGATGTGACAGCAAAAATTTCATCAAAATTGCTAAAAGGGAGGGGGTACTTTATTTAATAACTTTTTACGTTTTTTTCGATTTTCTCGAAAACGGCTCTAACGATTTTGATTAAACTGAGTATTTGGTCTATTTATATGCCCGAGATATGACCGTCAAAATTTCATCAAAATTGATCAAACGGAGGGGGGACTTTACTTAATAACTTTTGTAACATTTTCACGTGTTTTTTTTATTTACTCTAAATCGGCTTTAACGATTTTGATCAAACTGGGTATTTGATGTATTTATATGCCCGAGATATGACCGTCAAAATTTCATCAAAATTGATCAATTGGAGGGGGCACTTTACTTAATAAATTTTGTATAATTTTCCAGTGTTTTTTTTATTTACTCAAAAACGGTTTTAACGATTTTGATCAAACTGGGTATTTGATGTATGTATATACCAAATATGTAAAAGCCAACATTTCATCAAAATTGGTCCAACTGAGGGGGCACTTTATTTCATGACTTTTTTTTCCAATTTTTACCTTTTTTCGATTATCTCAAAAACGGCTTTAACGATTTTTATCAAATTCGTCATGTTTAATGAAAATTAGGTATTCTTTAATATCAGGTAAGCTTTATCATTATTAAAATGTTCTGAGGGGGCTTTTGGGGGGGGAGGTCTTTTTTGTTTGTTTGTTTCTTATAAAGATCCTTTGTTTTTGTTTACATGGAAAAATTAACTGTCTCTCGTTACGCCTAAAAATAAGAAATGGCTAAATATGAGATATGATAAAAATAAAGAAAACGTAAAGAGGAGAAAAAAAGAAAAATATTCAGTCAACTCATAAAACTCGTTGAGCCCACGCATGCGGAGTACGCCTTTAATGACAGACAATTGTTCATAATTAAAGCCGTTCTGTTCATTTGAGAAGTGGCTATTAACAAAACGCATTAATTTCTAATCTAAGTAAGTTAGTAAGTGAAAGTTGTGTGTTGCGCGCACGCACCAGATTTTTCGATCTTGAAATACTTATTAATTTTTTCTATTTCTGAGTTTTCTTTAAAAAAATTATCGCCTTTATTGGAAGAAAGTGTTTTTTCTCTAACAAAGAAATCATTTTAATCTTATAACCCTTAACCACTGAAGTGAAATTTTTAAACATTATTACTGAAGTGGGATGCAGTTGGACCTAACAGGCAATACATTCTTTTCTTTTACAAGAAAATATTTTATTAAATGTAATTTGTGGCTATATAAAACGTATATGTATGTATTTAATATCTTCACAGAGATATTATAAATAATTTAAAGGAATAAGGGGTAGACCCAAAACTAATTTAAATGTTTTTGAAGATGAGAATAAAATTGAAATTATATGGTTTATTCATAAATATTTTATTTTTTCCTGAACGGCGGTTTAAAAAAATTAATCAAATATTTTCAGATATAAAAAAAAACATAGAAAAATTAAATTTTAAAAATATAAAAAAATGGAACCAGTATTCCAAAAAAACCTTTTACCTACAATTTCGGCTTATTTCATACACATAGCCAGGATTCAGGATGATGACTTTGGGGGCTAAAACCCCTACTTAAAGTAATTTTTTGGTAATTAAAGATGGAATTCGACATTACTAAAAGTAAGGAAGTAACATGAAGAAAAAGATGAATGCTATTTGTGAAGGAACAGGTAAAAGACCTGATGAGCAGAAGTGCTGTGAGGATGAAACCCCCCTTTAGAACCGACTAAATCTGCCCTAGCACATAGCCACAATTTCCTTCACTGCTTTTAATTTTTCTATATTTTCCTCTCTGACATTAATGGTATCTCTTCTTTTTATTTATTCCTTCTGTATTATTTGCAATTAACTTAGGTTGATCTGTGGCTTCAAGGGAACTTGTCGTGGTTCCTCTAGGAAAGTCAGGTTCTCTTTTTTTGGTGATTAGTTCCCTAATTTTTCATTTAAACTATTTAATTTCCTGATTTTCCAATATTATATTATATAGTAATTTCAGGTTTCCCAATTAAGTAAATAACTCGTGTTATATGGTGGAAATATATCACTAGGACTGCTTTTGATTTTTTAGGTAGGTACAGAAGAAACCAAATCATGGTCCATCAATCAAATATTTAATCTAAAGACGGATAGTCCACCCTTAGGAATCCTCAACTTGCAAAAACCATAAAAACGCCTTGTCTGCACCTCCCGCAGCGTTCCTCAGTAGCAATGGGATGGCAACACCCCTTTCTCGCCGGTTGCCCTTGGGTCAACCTTTTGAGTCTTCACAGCTCCGGTGTCTACCATCATTGCTTTGTTGTTACCTTTTATTGTTGGCGATACCGTCCATATATAAACCACTGACTTTTTGCCACAAAAATTCTACCTCCACAAGGATAGGGTCTTGAAGAGGGCGTTGGGTCGATCCGTCTTAGTTTGCCTGGGGCCTTGGTGCGTCAGGAGTGGTCCGCTTATTCAAGCACTCTTGACATGTGCGAGCTTCCCACAGCTTCAACTCTCTCCTGGACTACTTTTCAGATACTCTAAAGCCTACACAACTTTTAGAACACTCTCTTATAGGTAGTGTGACTGATGTCAGTAAGTGTTTCTCGAAATTTTCTTTTGTTTGTGATTCAGGCACTTCAGAGCACATGGTCAATTCATCTTTAAAATATATAATGAAAGATGTTATTAGTTTAGACAAACCATCTCAATAATTGTAGCAGACGGTACATATAATTTGGTTACCAGAGAGAAGGGTACAATTGTTTTCAGTGAATTTAGTTTAGTTAATATATTAATTGATGAGAATTTAAAATATAATTTATTGTCTGTACCAAAGTGAGGGAGGTTATGACATAATTATTAAGAAAAATACAATGGAAATATCAGGGAGAGGAAAAACTATTCTGGCTGGTTGTAAGGTTGGAAAACTTTATTTTGCTGATTTTATGTGCCCTTCAGGAGCCTTTGCAGGTGTAACTTTGCATGAAAGGATGGGGCATCCAGGTTTAGATGCAATGAAAATGCTGGGAAAATTGACCGGGGAAATAAATTTGGATGGGGTTAGCAGGTGTGATATTTGCATGAAATCTAAAATGGTTAGAAAATCCTTTAAATCCGTTTTACCTAAGGGTAGAAATTTCCTTTCCATAATCTGTACTGACTTATGTGGACCTGTTGCGCCTGATACTTTTGATGGGTACAGATATTTTCTTGTAATAATCTAATGAATTATGTAAATAATGTAGAAGGGCACTTTACATATGATAATTTGAGAGTTAGTACTATAAGATGTGATAATGGGGGAAAGTTTTCATCAGCAGAATTCAAAAACTGGTGTTTTTGCCAAGGCATCAAAATTGAATATACTCCTCCGTACATCCCACAATTAAATGGCCTAAGTGAACGCATAAATAGGTCCATTTTAGAGAAAGCCAGGTTCCTGTTAGGAGATGGACTGCCTAGATTTTTGTGGGGGGAAGCAGTTAGGGCTGCGCCATATTTGTACAATAGAACTCCCCGTTATGATGGAAGTATTCCAGCAGAGATTTAAAAATAGATATAAAAATAGATTATTGAAAAATTAAGAAATTCGGCTGTAGAGCATTCATTAAATATAATAGACCTTCTGTTAGTAAACTGGACAACCGATGTAATGAGGTTGCCATACCATAAATAAATTATAATAAAATTATTATATCCCGAGATGTTAAGTTTATTGAAGATGAACATTCCTAAATAATCCCATCGGGGACCCCTAAAATAGAATTTGTTGATAATATTTATAGTGTTTGTGATAATGTTGAAAAAGGTGACCATGATTTAGCTCAGATGGAAAATAGGACTGATGATGAGACAAATAAAAGAATTAGAAAACAACCTGGTTGCCATAATGATTATGTTTTAGATATAAACATTGGTGTAGGATCAGAAGAAAATATGTTATTTGCCTTACAGGTTCAGTCAGATACAGATGTTCTGTCAAAATTTGAAGACATTAAATGTTCTAGTGACCAGACATCAATGGGAAAGGGCTGTGGGAGAAGAATTATCCTCACTCAATGATAACAATACTTGAAAGGTAGTGAAGAGACCAAGGTGTGCGTCGCTGATAGATACCAAATGGGTTTTTATGAAAAACATTGTTTGTGGATCTGTCATACTTAAGGCACGATTAGTTGCTGCTCGAGATTTCTTACAAAAGGATGTTGTTGATGATACATACTCACCCAGCAAAATTATAAACTTCGCGAATTTTATTAGCAGTTGCGGTTCAAAATAATTTTTCAATCCATAATATGTATGTAAAAAGTGTCTTTCTTTATGGAGAGATTAGGAAGAGTGTTTTTCTGATACCACCTCCTGGAGTAAATATTGAGGCAGATTCGGTGTTAAGGTTGAAAAAGTCTCCAAAATACTGGTATGAGAAATTTAATAATAAAATTAAAAGCTTTCAAAGATCTGAAAACGATTATTGTTTATATATCAAGGAAAATCTATATCTATTATTATACGTTGATGACTTGTTAATTTTTTGCCATGACTTATCTGAGATAAATAAGGTAAAGAGTTTTTTGAGCTCAAACTTTAAAATGAAAGATCTTGGGTCAAATAAGTTAAAATATTTAATATTTAAAATTGATAACGGACTCTACAGGGATGAAAATCTGCAGGAAATGTTTCGAGTTGATGGCCTGTACATTCTGAGCTTTGATGACCCTAGTTCAATAAGTTGTGCTTTATCAGCTAGTATTAGCGTAAATTTATGGCCTAGGGGTTTTAGATCAGATGAATAGGCGTGGACTTAAAATAATAGGATTGCCATTCAAAGTGTCCTGCGTGCATAGAAAGCTACTAGGCAGCCGTTTTTTGAACAGCAGAAGAAAATGACTCAAGTTGGTGAGCTCATTCACTCGGATTTGGTTGGTCCTTTTAACCTTGAATCGATAGAAGGCCACCGATTTATGCAGGTAATTTTGGATGACTTCACACATTTCACAGTTGTGAAATTGCTCCATAAGTAAAGTAAAGCAGAAGGGAATTTAATCCATTTCATAGCTGAACTTGAGAGACTACAGGGTGCCCCAGTTAAGAGACTACGCTTGGATAATGGCGGTGACTTTACATCAAATTCATTCAAAAATTGTTGTTTGAATAAAGGAATTAGGTTGGGGTGCGCTCTACCACACATTTCCTAGATGGAAAGTGGAGTAGAGTGGAAAGAATGAACAGGACTGTTCTGAATATGGTGCGCACTAAAATTGCTAACTCGGGAATTGTCCAAATCACCAGGAAAAGCCTTGTAATGTCTTTAGTCACCGCAAATGAAGCAGTCACTTTGAGCCTCGAACGAAACAACTTGGTGACGCCGTCTTTAATTTTAACTCTTCATCTAAATGTCGGACACCAACAAAATCCATTTTGACTTCTGGGGCAGTCTTCAACGCCGTTACAACTGCACTAAATTCCTCTAGTAGGGATAACAGAAAATGACATACTTTGTTTGTTTCGCTCAAACCAGAATCTTGTTCTTGTAGATCTCACATAATAGAATCGAAACTTGATGTGATCAAGTTTCTGATCACTTCATGCTGTCCTAAAGAGAGTATTTCAGGTTAATAATCTTTCTCCAGAAGGTAAGCTCAGAGAAAGCCGTCGATCTAACAAAAACTTCTTTAATTGCTTTTATCATAGATTTAGACATAGGAAAATCCATAATCAAATTCAAGTTTTTGTCAGAGATGCCTTGAATTATGATAACTTTCGCTTTCAAATCCATAACGAAGAAATTTTTCTTCCCAGTGTCACCTGTGGGAGGATCTTTCTCCAATATGCTTTTAACTTGCTCTTTTTCCCAAATAGAAGATATCCTGAAGAACCAATTATAGAAATTTGATCGATTTTCAAAGTATCATACCGCGTGTAAAAATCATAATATCTCCGAATAAATTAATGGAATGTGTCAGGTAACTAATAATAAATAGGATGAATAACTATCCTATTTATTAATAATGAAAAAAAAAATCCTTTACCTTCAAAAAATAGGTTTTTCCGCCCATCAACCACTGTGCAGCGCCTTGTTTGAACCTGAGACCTCATTATCCTGTAACTAGTACGCCGGTTTCAACTTAACTTGGTTTCAAGTTCAACTTGACTTAATTTCAAATTAACAGGATAAATTGTCTGTGGTCACCGTGCGTAGGCCAGGAGGCAACTGTACCGAGAATGTCTTCTCTCTCTCCAGCTGAGAAATTGGTGCAGGCCGGTGTAAGGGGGCGTCAAAGGCTTGTGCACGGTGTCTTCTCTCAGGAAGACATTAGAACCTGTCTGAAGCTATGAGTCGACAGTATGGAGTGCATGAATAAATTGGGCCAACTTCATTCTTGGTTCACCGCTGTGTGAATTACTCACCCATCTTTCCAATAAAAAAAAAAAAAAAAATTTCATTGAGAAGTTAAGTTTAGTGTTCCCTCTCCGGTAGGAAAATTGTGTGAAGTGTTCACCGCACCAGATTGTTTAGGGGAGAGCGGGGTTGGTTGGCAACAGTTTTCACTTTTTTGATTGTTGAGTCGTTCCTGTTAATATAATCCCAATGGGGCTTATAGCACTGTCAACTCCAAGTATTAGAGTACTTCAAGTATTTTTTTCACAGCATAATATTTATTACTAAGATCATAGAAAATTGAAGAATTTGTCAATCCAGAGTATGCCAATTAACCCCCTATGTGGGGCAGGTTGGCCTAGAACTTGGGGTTGTTTAGCCATCTTATTCAAGTACTGCCTGACACATATTATTGTTATTAAAAGCTGCACTATAATGGTATAATAATTTTGAATCGGTTTTTAACAGCTTTTATGGGAAAATAGAATGACAATAGAAGAAAAAAGAAGTTTAGACTGTTGTCACTTATTGCATAAGAAAAATTGCTCTCATCTTCCTCGCTGTAACTATAGACAACTGGTAGTTTCTTTGATTATGTTGTATGTAGTATTTTCTTTGATTGGTACCTTTGATTATGTTTACCTTGCTTTTGTGAATCGCTACTGCGCCAAAAAAAAGTTGAAGAGAGCCAACTAACCCCACAGGAGAGATCATATGAAAGATGACTGTCAGGACAGGGGAGAACAATCAAACAAGAAACTGGTTAGTCGAAAGGATAGGGTTTTCAAAGGAGTTTGAGGCTATGTGAACAGAATCAGAGTGGCCAACCTATCCCCTATGCCAACCAACCCCGCTCTCCCCTATATTATTTTTACATGTGTCTTTTTGTTAATGAAAAAATTATTCAAATGTCTCCTGAATTAATTTAAATAAATAATTATTTACACTTAGTAATTGACATAATGTTGATATAAATTCAATAAATTAACAAGGGCGTCCATTGGATTTCTTCCTATAAAACATGTTTTATATTCCTTTTATATAAAATATGTTTTAATTAATCCAATCCTCAATAGTGGCTGACCACCAATTTTAAATTATTTTTAAATAATTTATTTTTTGAAGAGAAAAGATTTGGCTCCGCCGGGAGTCGAACCCGGGTCTCCTGCGTTACATGCGAGGATGCTAACCGCTACACCACAGAGCTCGGCTCAAGGCAGAGCAAATCCTATACTACTCGCAAAACTTGTGAGATAGAGGGAGTAGGTATCAGTGAAGAGGAAGGATTTGCTCTGCCTTGAGCCGAGCTCTGTGGTGTAGCGGTTAGCATCCTCGCATGTAACGCAGGAGACCCGGGTTCGACTCCCGGCGGAGCCAAATCTTTTCTCTTCAAAAAAATAAATTATTTAAAAATAAAATATGTTTTGTATAACATGTTTTATATAACATGTTCTCTTTTGCTTCCCATATTTTTAGGGGAGGCAGCTGCCCTATGTACATTAACATTTACATGTATAATATAATTATAAAAAAAAAGAAATAATAAATCTATATTAATTTTAATGTCCTGAGAATGAGAAGAATGTGAGTGAGCAATACTATCTTGATCCCTCACAATGTTATTGAACTACTTTGCAAGTGTTCACTTAAATAGTCCAGCATTTACAAATAATCGCCTATAAAGCAAATTACAAAAAACACAAAAAAACAAAAAAAAAACAAACAGTTTTATCTGATTGGCATAAGAGCCCTGTTTTTATTTTGTTTTCTCATATGATTTTGATGAATTCCAATGTTTACCATCTCCGTTTACGAATATTACTTACATATTTACGTATTTCATCGTTTCTTCTTTCTTTTTGTTGCTTTAAATAATCAAAAAATTAAACGTAAATATGATCAGTTTAAGTCTGCCGTATTTCTATGGCGGTGTTAAGGTTTTTTTTTTTTTTTTTGTTATTTTGTCTGAATTATATGTTAATGCCTTTTGTGATAGTCACCGGGCTGTTAAATATCTCACAAGGGGATGGCACAGGTCGTCGATCGGGCCCATTTTTTTTCTGGTGATTCTACATCGAAAAATAGTCGACATGTGTCCGAGCGTTCCGTCCAATGGGCCTTAGGTGCTGAGAAATAAAATAAAATACCTTGAAAATCCTTTATTTTTTATCTTGAGTTTGGAAAATGATATCGCCATGATTCTTTCACTAATTCATTTATTTTAAAGAGTAGATTAAAGGAAAAATACAATCGTTAAAGAATTATTCATATTTCTTCAATTTAATTTAAAAAAAGCTTCAAGTTTTCAAGTAAACTAGCTTTATAATTTTTTTCACATTAAAAAGAATAGCAGATTCGAGTTCAGCACCTCAAGAAACCCTGATGTCTTAAATATCATCCAAAACAAAAAATAAATTTTTTTCCTGTCAGGAGCAGCTTAAAAATGTTTCAGCAAAATTGTATGTGTAGTTTCAAATTCTGCATCTCGTGTTGAGCTGATCCGAGTTTTACGTTCTTGAGCTCGTTGCAGAGAAGAAAGCTTCCTTTTTCTAACCATATAAATAACTATTGTATTATCTCGGGAAGCTCTTGTAAAAAATGATCCTCAAAATAAAAATTAAATTCAAACTTTTCTTTATATAATGTTGATTCCTGAACACGTAAAAATATCTCGTTTAGGTAAAAATGTGTAACTCTAGAGCCTTTATTTACCCTATAAATTTGATGAGAATCGGTAGAATTTTCTCGGAAATATGGTCGGATTTTTGGATGTTTAACGAAATTGTAAGGGTGTAGCCTTAGCGAAACATTTAATGCAATTTTTAATTTTTTTTTTTAATCTTCCCAAAATTTATTTATAGGCTTTTTTGATTGTCCTTAAAACGAATCTGAAAACTGTTATGAAACAAAAACAGTTTTGCACAAAATGATTTTTTAATGTCAGTATTTTGTCAGAATATTCCATCAACATAACTCTAAAAAGTAATTATTTCCATCTATCCATCCATATCCAATAGTAAATTCATTTTACGGAGCCTATTTTGTTTTTCTTGTTCGGCTAGGAGAAAATGGGTTCATCCCGATTGTTTCACGTTCGCCTTACAAAAAATGATTTTGAACTTCAAACGAACTCAAATTTAAAACTACTTTTTCTCAATGATCTAAATGCAATGTGTTTTTTCTATGCCCTCGCCATGAACAAGTATTACTTTTTTCTTATGGATATACTTCCAATGTGAAGGTGGTATAATGAAACAAGTGCGAACTAAAATAGAAAAACGTACTTTGTACACGTCCGCATATACTCTTTGTTTACTTACTTGTGAGGGTAGGTGGGGGATTTTTAAAATTGATACGATGTGAATCATTCCTAATTGCTATTTGTTATTGAAAACTTTTACAAACCTCTCTCTCAAAGTGATCGACTAACTTTTTATTTTCATTCATTCTTGGATTTTTTTTAAAATTATTAGTATTGTTTTTGGTTGTTACTTGGCTCATTTGTTTCGTAACAGTTTTCAGATTCGTTTTGAGCACAATCAAAAAAACTATAAGTAAATTTTGGGAAGATTAAAAAAAAAAAAAATTAAAAATTGCATTAAACGTTTTAGACCCTTATAATTTCGTTAAACATCCAAAAATCCGACCATATTTCGGAGAAAATTCTACCCATTCTCATCAAATTTATAGGGTAAATAAAGGCTCTAGAGTTACACATTTTTACCTAATCGAGATATTTTTACGTGTTCAGGAATCAACATAATATAAAGAAAAGTTTGAATTTAATTTTTATTTTGAGGACCATTTTTTACAAGAGCTTACCGAGATAATACAATAGTTATTTATATGGTTAGATAAAGAAGCTTTCTTCTATGCAACGAGCTCAAGAACGTAAAAATCGGATCAGCTCAACACGAGATGCAGAATTTGAAACTACACATACAATTTTGCTGAAACATTTTTAAGCTGCTTCTGACAGGAAAAAAAATTATTTTTTGTTTTGGATGATATTTAAGACATCATGGTTGCTTGAGGTGCTGCACTCAATTCTGCTATTGTTTTTTATGTGAAAAAATTTATAAAGCTAGTTTACTTGAAAACTTGAAGCTTTTTTTAAATTAAATTGAAGAAATATGAATAATTCTTTAACGGTTGTATTTTTCCTTTAATCTACTCTTTAAAATAAATGAATTAGTGAAAGAATCATGTCGATATCATTTTCCAAACTCAAGATAAAAAATAAAGGATTTTCAAGGTATTTTATTTTATTTCTCAGCACCTAAGGCCCATTGGACGGAACGCTCGGACACGTGTCGACTATTTTTCGATGTAGAATCACCAGAAAAAAAAATGGGCCCGATCGACGACCCTATAGCTGTGCCCTCCCCTTGTCAGTTAAATATAACCTTGCCGGATGTTTGGTTTATAATCACGTTGTTGAAGAATGTACTTTTAATAATCCAATCGTGCAGCATCAGAGAATATGCTGTTGGAAATCCATTACGTTTTTGTTAACATGACAAATTACATAATATGTAATTGAACAGCTGATGTTTCAATAACGACAAACTACGCCCGAACTACAATTACGACGTTGTTCCACCTTACACTTTATGGCTTTGTGATAAGTACCATTAAGCAATTAAACTCAATTACTCAAAATGTTACAGTTACGTCATTGTTTTTCTGGAACAGCGATATATGGTGTCAATTGTTTACAAAATTCTTTTGTTTCTAAATTCATGATATTTATATTCCTCTTCAGTTTTACTTTATATAAAAAAGTAAGTAGGTCTCAAAATCATTAAATAGATTCCGAAAGATCAGTAAGGGTCTGCTCACACATGTCCGCACCGCAGCACTAATATAGGTTATGTTCAGAATATTTTTAATTTAACTTACATATTACCTTTAGTTATGCCTAAAGTGGCCTGTGACTGACATGTGTGGCCTGACTTTTAGGCATAATTAAAGGTAAGATGTAAGTTAAATTAAAAATATTCTGAACATAACCTATATTAGTGCTGCGGTGCGGACATGTGTGGCCAGACCCTAATTCAGTGGTAGTGTTTATTGGGGAGTGTTGAATATAAATGTTATTCGATTTGTTGGGGGAGTTTTGAATATAAATTTTATTCGATTTATTGGAGGAGTGTTGAATATAAATTTTATTCGATTTATTGGGGGTGCTGAATATAAATCTTATTCATGTCTGTAAATCAAGTTGGCCTTGGCCCTGTATTGTAACCTACCTGTTATTAAATAAAGTTCATTCATGTTTCGGTGTTAACATGTGGTGTTTCTTATCCTTTTATTTCTTCCTTTCCAAAATACAACAGTTTCTAACTCGCGGACGACAAAGGGGGTAGGGGTGGTTGTCAAAGTGGTCCAGATTCTGAGCCACCTTGGCAATCCTAGGAAGTTTAAACTCTAAACCTACCGACATTATTACATATACCTATTTCTACCGATGGCGGTCAGATGACCGCTTTTGAAATAAACATTATAGTCTTTTCCGGTTGATTGCAATTGTAGCAGCACCTTCTCCTAATAGAAACCTGCCTTTGTCAGTGTTGCCACAAATTGTATAAATGTATATATACCCGGCTACACTGCGGGTAACCAGAAATAAAAACTCTCAGTGTGTGTTGATTACTTGGGAGGGATACTGTGACTTGCTAAAAAAAAAGGTATAGGTACCAAAGAGTGGCTGATGGGCGTGGCCTGTTTTGAGAGGTTATGTGGCCGTGATGTTATCGAACTCCCATCGCCTTTTTTTCAGTTAAAAAGTGCCTTGATTGGCTTTAATAGACGAAAGGGACCGCTCTGGTTGGTTTAGTTTTAAATATATAAATGTTAGGAGATTCAATCCACATTATAAGAGCTGGCTTAGAAGCCTAGATGAAATCATGAGTACTATCCCTAAGGAGGTGGAGGATTATACAAAGAGCTAAAGAATGCTTGGTCAGCAACATTGCCACTGGTGCCATCTGGTGGCAACCAAACCGTAAGAGGCTTCTCAGTCAAAAGAAATAAGTTACTAAATCTTGACTGGAATGCACTTTAAAAAAAAGTGACAGCAATCTACAAGTGTGAACTCAGAAATCACATTTTCACACTCAAAATAACAGAATCACCTTGGTGCAGATTCTGTTGAAATGAGAGTGAGACAATTGATCTATTTCTGTTGGTGTGATCGATTTCAGATAATCTGGTCGACCCAACAATCTCAATAAAATTTATTGATATCCTTAGAATAACATTTAAGATTCAGGCATATATTAGGCGTACAATTTATGCGCACATGGCCACATTAAAACAAAAAAATATTGTGAATGGGAATCGATAGGAGAGGAATTAATGGTTCATAGATAATTGGAACTTAGTTTTCGAATTTTAGTCTATAATGTCTTTTCAGAATCCGATGATTTTTGATGATTGTTCTAGCAAAAACCTTATGTATCATTCAGAAATCTGTTATGGAACTGAAGTTTTAAACTATTAAATATTTTGAGCATTACATTCTTTTCTACTCATTCTAAAGAACTAATAAAATAGTTTTTATTTTTATACCTGACAATGCCAACCATAATACATCATGGCGTCTAATTTTATATCTCTATGTAGTTGTTTTGAAAAATCAATTAGTTACCTTGGACACAAATGATTTCTGTTAAGTAGGTATGTTCCAACTAGCTGTTAAAACACCTCGACAGCTCATGGGCATTACGCCTTATTTGTTAAAGATGGGCTGTAAGTAAAGTAGGTGAAAGAGTAGTCAACATGTTTCAAATGCTTGTTGGAACATGCTTAATATTTGTTTATATATAAAATGTATTTATGCCAAATTATTCGTGGATTTATACATTTGACAACTTTATAAACTAAATATTATTCTTTTTGAGAATCTCAGCTTTCTTATGATATATTATACACATGCACACACACACACTTGTATATATACTTCTCATTAACAGAAGTTGAAATTTTCATCTAAAGCCGCGTTTACACCAGAGTTTGAAACACGAGTTGCAAACAGAAATTGCAAACATCTCCAAAAACGCACATTTTTAGACGAAACATTTCGCTGTTGCAAACAGTTTTTCAGTGTTTGCAACAGAAACTTTTGTTTCCACCTGAAGTCGGTAAAGATCAAAGGGAGTTGCAAACTTTTGTTTGCAACACTGGTTTCGGTCACTATGTGCCGTTAAAACACAAAACAGAAACATTTCCCCGCCATCCCCTACGCTGCCACCTCCACTCTCACTCACGTGATCACTTGCACCACCCTGTCTCGACTCAAGTGTCATTTCTGCTGTCAAAATAACAAATATAGGCTATGTGTAGTCTACTTATAACGTCTTACCTTTATGTTATCCTTCAGAAGATCTATCAAAGCCTCGCACACCTAAGGTAAAAACAAAGATATGGTTGATTTTGATATCTTGAACAGGTATATACAGGGCTAGTTTTTCCGTTACAGAAATAGCCTTTCGGTAATTCGTATCCATTTTCGAAATTTTGTGACCAATCATTAAACTTAAAACTTCCGTCCGTTCTTAGTTCAGCTGATAGAGGGTCAACATCATCTCTATTTAAATCGCCCAACGGGTCGTTTCCACTGAACGTAGCTCTGGAATGCAGAGACGGCCTCACCCAGTATCTTCTCGGCTTACGTTGCTTTGACAACACGACACACGCCGCCGCGGCTAAAATGACATCCTGGGAAGGACTGATCCCAGGAACCAGAACATAGGCGAGTCATAATCAAGGTCGAAAATGTTTCAAACATTTTCATGAAACATGGAAATAAAACCATGAAATAAAAATTGCAAACTTTTATTTGAAACTACTGTTTGCAATAAAAGTTTGCAACTTTTTGTTTGAAACTTCGGTGTAAGCGCGGCTTAATAGAAACACTTATCTTTATTTCTCCTGTATAAGTTCATCAAATTCTTTCCTATTTCATATTTAGCCATTTCTCATTGCTAGGCATAATGGGAGACAGTTAGTTTCTCCGTATAAACTAAATCAAAGGTACTTTTTTTTAATTTTTTTTTATCCTTTATTCCTTTATATATGCATAAAATTACACACACATTATAGGACCTATAGGTCCTTGATTTGTAGCCTAGGAAAGGCTACAAATCAATTTACAAAAGAGTGCATTTAAATATTCAGGGTGTGATTTTATGCGATATGACTACTATATGACTAATATACAATATTGAATTTAATTCATTAGCTTTGAATACACAGTAGGGTTAAAGTATATAGAATCACTGTACACTATTCAATTTCACTATACAGTTGATGCTTTTAAAAGTCTATTGTCATTTTTTTATAGGAAAACTTATTATTAATTGAAAAATTATTACTTTATAGGAAAACAATTTTTCTTTGCCATTTAAGTTCCCTCAGAACATTTTTATGTTTCTAAACCTACTTGATATGAAAGAATACTTTATTCTCATTAAACATGACAAGTTTTCTCAAAATCGTTTGAGCTATTTTTAAGAACATTGCAAAATAAGGAAAAATGTGGTAAAAGTTATAAAACAAAGTAGGTACCCCTTCCTTTAACTCAATTTTGATGAAATTTTCGCTACCTTATCGTGGGCATATACCTACCTCGAATAACAAATTTCAGTTTTGTGCGGTTTCTTTTTTATTGGGCTAATCATAAAATGCTATATTTATGGAATTTTATCACTAGTTTTCAATTTTTTTAGTAATGAAGAAATTTTCACCCCACTTTTATATTTTGTTGTATGAAAAATATATTACTACCTATTTTTCAAAAAAATAATTTTTTTAAAAAAAATACCCTTTTTGATAAAATTGAAATTAAAATTTTATAGTTAATATTAAGATAATTTCTATCGTACCAACCTATACATCGTAACAACCTATACATGTATATCATATGAAATGGCATGGGATGCGCTGTTAAACGATACCAATCTCCATAGTCCTAGTCAAATTTGGAAAACATCTACAGCTATTTTTAATCATGATTTTTTTCTGTTTCTGGACCTATTTTTGAGGGCTTTAGAGACCAATAATTCAAAAACGGGTAGACATATCTCAGTAATAATTCTAGTAGATCTAATTATAGTAGATACAAGTAGTACACATATAACAAATTTCAAGAAAATCTGAGCTGGTGAGGCTTAAGCATGTGTTGAATTGACATGGAATGACCCAGTACTAAAAAATCTGGTGCGTGCGCGCAACACACAACTTTCACTTACCAACTTACTTAGATTAGAAATTGACGTGTTTTGCTAAATATCATTTCCCAATTTCTTACATTTTTCTACATTCATATCTTATTTTTGTTAATCATCAAAGCCGTTTTTGAGTAAATAAAAAAAAACCGTGAAAATGATACAAAATTTATTAAGTAAAGCCCCCCTTCCCGTAGATCAATTTTAATGAAATTTTTATAGTCATATCTCGGGCATATAAATACATCAAATACCAAGTTTGATCAAAATCGTTAAAACCGTTTTTGAGTAAATAAAAAAAACATGTGAAAATGATACAAAATTTATTAAGTAAAGTCCCCCATCCGGTTGATCAATTTTGATGAAATTTTTACATTCATATTTCAGGCATATAAGTAGTTCAAATACTCAGTTTAATCAAAATCGTTAGAGCCGTTTTTGAGAAAATCGAAAAAAACTTAAAAAGTTATTAAATAAAGTACCCCCTCCCTTTGAGCAAATTTGATGAAATTTTTGCTGTCACATTGCGGGCTTATACATACTCTAAATACCCAATTTCAGGTTCGCACGGTTTATAGTTTTTGAGCTAGTCTGTTCACATACACACACACACAGACACACACACACAGACCATTTCGCGGGACTTGGTAATTTTGACTCAGGGGACCCAAAAAACGTGTATTTCCGTTGAAAACCGGAAGTCGAAAATTTTCACATCGCAATACTTCCACTTACTATATATTTCATATATAGGTAAGTGAAAGTAAAAAGGGCTACCTAATGGGAAAACGAGGAATCTGTTGGATGATCGTAAGCCAATGTCATTTTTACGAATTTACAGCTTCACCCAATTGAGTTATGCTATATTTACTCTATATATGTAGTAATTATTTTATGTGCAAAATTATTGATAAAAACAATGTGTCATAATAAAACTTAATAACAATATTTTTTACTAATTGAAGTCTTATTTGAAATAAGGCTTAACAAAGAAATAAGTTATTTCATTGTAAATTATCAAATTTCTTAACTGGAGGAGTATTTTGTAAATTGAAAATACAAAAAATTTGAATTCCTGTGTGTGGTTTCAATACCAGAAATCTGAATTGAATAAAATTTTTGTCAAAACTAATTTCTATGACATTAATTTTAATGACATTGATTTCGATGTTTTAATCCGAAAAAGAAAACGAGGGAAAAAATACATTTATCCCAATGATAGCCTTCCTGAACTTTTTAAGCCATGCCAATGGTCAGATTCGTATTTTTGGTGAACGCAAGTATGCAAAATAAATATTACACAGTCTTAAGAACCTTTATTATACACTGGAGAGTTTAGAAATAAGTTGCACCTGTTTGTGGACATTAGATATTCATAATAATTTAAAAATTAAGAATAATGATCAAGTGTAAAATAATAATAAAGATAGTTTCAAATTTATAGCAAAAGAAGGACACTATATTACCCTTGGGTTACGATAATATTGGGAGGGGCATAGTTGTATTGATTGATAGCCTGTCTTACGTAAACCAATAGAAACTTTTTGAATAATTTGTTTAAGGTGGTTATTTATTAAAGTTTGTGGTTATTAAAGATTTGTTTAATGTCATTATTTATGTAATAAAATAATGTAGATGCATTAGTTGAGAAACTTTTATATGGGATTTGTTAGGTGAGAATAATTTTCCCCTTAAATGTTCTCATATTATATATATAAAGGGTGATTAAATTAAATGAATAAATGGGCAGACTGGTCTACCTTATCAGAGGTTTGCTAATATTTCATAAATTTCTTGTCAAATTCTAATCAAATCAATTTGAGCTAATTACAGCACTTTTTTCTTTCAATAATTCCTAATTTTTACTAATTTGATTTTTTTTTTTTTTTTTTTTTTGACAGGTAGTTTCCTTGCAACCTGACAACAGGAATCAATATTAAGATGGAAAACTCCTTGGAACCGTTAGAAAATTACTTTCCTCCCGCATTTAAAATATATTATTACAATGCTATTGAAAATAAAATTATCAAAACATGTTTTCTTATTAATGATATAAAAAGTTGGCTTCTCGATCATGCAAACAAAAATTTTGTTCTCCTGTGCTTAATATGCAAAAAAAAGATAAATTTTGATGTAGCTTTCCAATCCTTGGGTAGAAGTCATCTCCAGACAAAGAAACATGCGACTGAAGGGAATAATGCTTCATGTGTTGGAGTTATATTTGCTCCATCCCAGAAGTTTGTTATGTGCCTTGAAGAAGTTTTAAATAGTGAGCAACTATTTGATTTTATGAAGAAAAAAGAATTGATAATAAATAACTTGTTCAAAAATATAATTCCCTGCTATACCTATTCCATGTTTACTTATGATTGCATATCAACATTGCTAAATGAGATGGATGAAATTCAGTACTCCATGTTTACCTATGATTGTGCATCAAAATTGCTAAACGAGCTGGATAAAAAGTGTAACATTGCCGATTTTATGTCAAGTTATATAACCCCTCTATTTCTATTTGACTGTTTACTGTGTCAGAAAACATATACAAATTTTAAACAAGTTGTTTTTCATATAGGAAGTAGGAAACATACAAAAAAATTGATGGCAAACAGAGGTGTTATCATTTCCATAAAGAACTTAAATATATTTGTTGTTAGCAGTATTCTTTTCTTGGACCACTTGAATAGATATTTAGAAGAAATAGTAGCAGCATCCGAATGTATTATACCAACTTATGGAAAGCAAGTTCCTAATATCGGAGGAATCAGTACATTAACAACAAGCATCATCAGTGTTTATGATGGACACTTCCTTAAGAATAATGGAGAAGCATATAAATTTTGTTGCCTGGCCTGTAATGATTATACAAAGCAAATATTATCATATCTAAGCTATCATGAAGTTAGTAAACGCCACAAGAATCTAAAAGGAAAATTAATTTATACCAAATGTGAATATTGCAATGTTATCTATATTGATACCAAACTTGACCAGATTTCTGGTCAATTCAAATTACATTTTTCAAAACATCTTAATGACAGTGAAGAACTGATAACTTATAAGATAGGCCAAAGTAAAAAATTATTAAGTATTGATAAAAATTTCTTCTCATTCAAAGAGAAATATCTCCAAAGTGGATTTCTTGTTTATTATTTACTTTCAGAAATAAATAATAATCAAAATCAGACTGTTTCATTCAGCCAAAATATTTCTCAGTTCGACAATCCTGGGGTTTGTTCCAGTGAATTTGCAATTAGTGAAAAATGGGATATTAAGGATTTTATAACATGCTTAGAACTTTATACTGATTTCACTGGCAAAACAGTTCAATTTTTTGAATGCATAACATGTAATTTAAAAAATGCTACCTACGCTGAAATATCGACACACATGTTTTCTTCTCCAAGTTCTGACATTTCAAAACACCATGACAAGGAAAATTTTCTCAAGATTTGTGACATTTGCAATTTGGCCATGTTTAGTGAAAATTTAAAGGATCTACAGAAACATTTTAATCATAATGACCATTTGAAAGAATTATCTACTATTATAGGTAAGCAATTCCTAAATAATTTTGAGACTTTTCAGTATATGTATATTTTTATTTACTAAAATAGGAGGTGGAAAGTCTGGAATCTCAGTAATCATTAATTTGAAGAAGAAGAAGACTTATTTACGGCGAATGACCCCGATCGAAATTGGGAATCTTAGCTACCACGTTGGATATTTCTTAATGTATTAGATATGAGGTAATAACGACCCAGGTGGTCGAAAAGCCCGAAAATTTTACATAAATAAATACTTTATTAGATCATCAAATCAGTTATTATCAAATATGCAACAATAAGCAGTTATTATCAAATATGCAACATAAAACTTGACCAATCAGATCTGTGTTCCTCAATTCGTAATCATATCTGGTCCACTTTTTTTAAAAAGTACGCAAACAAAATATGCAATTGTATAAAAATCCGGGCTCTGGTTATCACCAAGAGTGAGGTTATATATTGCCGTCACCGCAGTGCAGCTATGAGGAAAGAACCAATAATTCTAGTACATTATCATATTAATTGACTTGTATTCTTTTTTTTAGTTTTAATATTATGGAATTATTTTAAATTAAATACACAGACAGGCGAGAGTGGGGTTGGTTGGCATAGGGGGCAGGTTGGCCATTGGCTTATTGTTTCGGTCACACCTGTAGTGAGTACCCCACCATTGTACCATGTGACCCGCTCGACCTCGGGAGTCTTGTCCTGAGTTTTCAATCCATTGCTAACAGTGTAGAGAAGAGTGTGCTTCATTGATTGATTATACAACATGTAAGTAAATTTTTATATGTTCAGGAATGGCAAAACATTTTACTCCGATTCTGTTCAAATAGCCCCTAACTCCTTTGAAAAATCTAACCTTTCGACTTACCAGTTTTTTGTTTGATTGTTCTCCCCTGTCCTGGCAGCCATCTTTCATTTGATTTCTCCTGTTGGGTTAGTTGGCTCTCTTCAACTGTGGTTTGTTGGAGCAGTAGCAATTCACAAAAGCAAGGTAAACATAAACAAAGGTGAAACTACCAATTGTCTTTAGTTCCAGCAAGGAGGATGAGAGCAATTTTTCTTATGCAGAAAGTGACGACAGTCTTAACTTTTATCTTCTTCTATTGTCATTCTATTTTCCCCTAAAAGCTGGTTAAAACTGATTCAAAATTATTATACCATTATAGTGCAGCTTTTAAAAACAATAATATGTGTCACTGTTGTGTCCAAAAATAATTACAAATACACTTATCAAAATACTAGAACATTTATTCACATATTTATTATAACCTTTACATATAATATATCTAAATAACTGTTTTATTTGTACAACCTTCCTGATCTCTCACATGTATAATAGAATTAAACATAATCGATTTTTGGATATGACAGTCTCCCACGCTAAACTACTTTCCCTGGAGTGGTGATCAGCGTAGAACGTAATCCTGGAGCCAGGAAGGGGGCTTCTTTGAACGTTGGGATCTGCGTGGTGATGGTCCGAGTTCTGTTTGAGAAGTCTGTGGCGTACTAGGAGCTGCAGTTAGTGTCCTCGCGGGTGGAGTGTTGACCAGTTTCTGAGGCCTAACCGGGGAAGTCTGAGGACTCAGCTGTGGAGCGGGTAGAGAGTTTTCTCCAACTACTTCTCGTGGGAGTACTATGGGTGGATGATATATCTCCTCGGCATGATGTCCGTGTTGAGGTTCCGATGTATGAGGTGCCTCCTCAGTCTTAGGGTTTTTTATGTCTTGAGATGATCGCTGAACTCGAGAGGCTCAAAGTTGATCAATGTGTCTTTTTAATTTGTACCCATTATCAAGTTCAATAATATAGTGAAGCTTACCAAGCCTCTTTACCACCGTTCCGAATTTCCATTCCTCTCGGCTTTTAGTGTACCACCGTGCTTGCACCCTCTATTCCACGCTTAGTTGGCGCACCTTTGGATGTGAGTTGTGAGTTTGCTTATCACGTTTGGGTGGTATGAGACCATCCAGTCTAATTCTAAGGTTTCGTCCTAAGTTCATCTCTGCCGGTGTTAAGTTATTAGCCTGCGGTGTCGCGCGGTATCTGTAGACAATCTCAAGAATCCTGGATTTTAATGATGCTCCAGAAGATTTCATTGATAAGATATTCTTCTTTATGGTTTGTATATGTATTTCAGCTAAGCCATTGGTCGATGGATGTCCCGTGTGATAAATTTTTGCAGAATGCTGTATTCAGAGCAAAAATTTTTGAATGACTTGCTTGTGAAAATAGTAGCATTGTCAGAGACGAGGATTCTTGGCAGACCGTGAAAAGTGAATATATCCTGCAGAAGCTCAATCGTCGATTCAGTTGAAGGTGCCTGCCTTGAGATTCGTATTTCTGGCCATTTTGATTTCGCGTCCACTAGTATCAGACAGTGGTAACCTTCGACGGGCCCTGCGTAGTCGATGTGAACTCGCTCAAAATTTTCGGTCGGCTCCTCCCAGTAATGTGATGGGACTTTAGCTGGATTGTCCGTCACTTGCACACATTCGGAACAGGACTTGACTAGGGACTCGATGTCTTTGTCGATTGTTTTCCACCAACAGTAGCGTCTTGCCAATTGCTTCATTTTAGTTATACCTAAATGCGTTTTGTGGAGTTCGTGTAAAACTTCTGATTGTAGAGACTTGGGAATGATGACCCGATTGCATTTAAATGGAACATTGCTTTCGATGGAGTATTCTGGGTCACCGATTTTTCCTGCTTGTAATCTGTTCTGAGAATGCTCAATTCGGGGTCCCGGGATATACCCCGAACCAGATTGTCGTACGTGAGTTCTGATGTTGAAATTTGATTTATCATTTGTTCTGCCATGTCACGTACTTCCTCATCGATCAACACGTCAGTGGTTCGAGAGTTATACCAAAGCGGCACTCTTGAGAGACAGTCAGCATGTGGAACCTCTTCAGCTTTTTTGTGTTCAATGGTGTAATCAAAACCTTGAAGGAAAATAGCATACCTGAGGAGGCGGGAACTTGTCATTTGTGGTAATTTTGTATCATGTTTAAAGATCCTCGTCAGGGGTTTGTGTCGCTGATCAGCATGAAACATCGACCAAACAAGAAATGAAAGAATTTACTGACGGTAAAGACAATGGCGAGTGCCTCTCGGTCGATTTGACTGTAGTTTTGTACGGCTTTCGAAAGGGACCTTGAAGCAAATGCGACAGGACGTTCAAGGCCGTTTACAACGTGAGACAGGACTCCTGCAATTCCTGAGGGACTGCTACTCCAGGGACATCACTGGTTACTGTTACTGGGAAATCAGGATTAAATGGCGTCAACACCCTTTCATTGGCCACTTCATTTTTTAGTTGAATAAAGGCTCTTTCACAAGCTGAGGTCCACTTAAAGCGTTTGTTCTTACCAAGAAGTTGCCTCAGAGGATGCCTCATTGTTGAGATGTTGGGTATAAATTTTGAATAATGTGTGACCATTCCGAGGAAACGGCGAAGCTCGTCTCTGTCACGTGGTCGGGGAATTTCTTGAATTGCTGCCACCTTCTTAGGGTCCTTTGAAATGCTGTTCTTCTTAATTATATAGCCCAAATATTTAATTTCTTTCAGGAAAAATTGGCGTGGATATTATTTTCTCTCAATCAATTAAAAAGGGCTACCAACCTATTGTAACATTGTTCGAGAGTTGAGCCGTACACCGTCAAGTCATCGAAGTACTCCGTTACCCTTGGAAGGCCTGCTAATACTTGAGCGAGGACTTGATGGAACTCCGAAGGTGCTGTTTTTAACCCAAAAGACAGTCTGTTAATCTTTTAAGTTCCTCTATGAGTTGACATTGTCTGGAGAATCGCACTATCTTCATCTACCCGTACATGCAAGTATGCTTTATATAAATCTAAAGTGCAGAAATATTCAGCATCCCGAAGTTCATTAAGTACTTCTTCAATTTGTGGAATTGGATAATGCCAATCTTTCAGTTGTGGATTTACTGTGCTTTTGTAGTCCACACAAATCCTAACATTGCCGTCTGGTTTGGGAAGTACTACAAATGGTGAACCCCAGTCGCTACAGTTGATTTTTCTGATGATTCTGTCATTTTCTAGATCATATAGTTCCTTGTTTACTTTGTCGCGGAGGGTGAAAGGAACAGGTCTTGGTTTCAGGAAAACTGGTTTGGCGCCGTTTCTAGTATGTAACGTATAGATAATTTTGGGAATACATCCAACCTTTGGTTCAAAAACATCTAAATATTGTTTCTCTATCTTATCAGTCATCTCAGTCGAACTAACTGCGTGTACTGAAGTTTTTAAGATTTTATCTAGGTATTTCAATTCAATTCCAAATTTACGGATCCAGGCCCTTCCAAGGAGAGGAGAATACTGATTGGGGACGATATACAGATTTTCTGTTGAAACTAAGTCATTGTATTGTATGGGAATCTAAGTGACACCGATTGGCTTAAATATTTCATTAGTGTAGGAACGAAATTGTACTTGAGAGGGTGTTATTTTAGCTTCCAGTTTAAGTTTTTGAAAATCTTTGATAGGCAATAGTGTCAGTCCTGCGCCTGAGTCAACCTCGAATCTTTGCTTTTTCCCATTAAGAAGAAGATCAACATAATATTTCTCTGTATTTGAACTATACGATGAATTGATATCCACGAATCTATTTAGTTCGTATTGATAAGTTGAATCGTCTGAATCTGAGTTGGGGTTTGACTCATGATCCAGATGTTTGATGGTTTGAAGAAGTGTTCTAATACAAACACTTTTAAGGTGACCTGTACGGTGACAGGCGGAGCAACGTAGGTTTTGACGATCGATGCGGCAATTAAATGATTTGTGATTATTTCTACCACATCGAAGGCATAGTTCATCAATTCCTAGTTTCTTAAGATCGACTATTGAGTTCTTTCTGAGACCGGAACGGGATTGAGTAAGTGTTTGTAGGCTACCTCTCAATTTTGGTGATATTCTAGAAACCCAATTGATATCGTCAGAATCAGATGAAGTGCCGACGTTTGAAATTTGTTTAGAGTCTAATTTTGAGGCTTCTAAAGCTAAGGCTTTGTCAACAAGTTGAGAAAATGATAATTCCGGAGTCATTAAGAGCTGTTCCCGAATAGTAGTCTTTAATGCCCCTAATAAATTGTGAGGAAAGAAAAATGTCAGCAATAGAAATTATAAGTGCAACTAAAGTTGCAGTTAGGTATATACTGTCGTAGAGAAGAAACATAGTCAGCAAGGGTTTGATTTTCAGTTTGAACACAGGTTAAGAATCTGTGACGCTCGACCATGATATCCTTTTTTGGACTTAAGTGGCTAATAAGATAATCAGATATCTGTTGAAACGTCAGTTCACTGGGTGATTTGGGGGCCGAAAGTGTTGAAAGAAGAGCGTATGTGCTGGGGCCAATACTATTTATTAGCAGGGAACATGTTAATTCCGACTTTTCATTTAGCCCTTTTATGCGGATTTAATTTTTAAATCGTCCCAAGTATTGTTGAATCAGCACTTTCTTGGAATCAGAAGTATTGAAAGGAGTTAGTGGAATGGATTGTTGTTGCGTACCTTGAGACTGAAGTATAGTGTTGACTACTCTCTCGTTACTGGCTGTGATTGCTGCGATGAGGGCTGCAAATTGGTCTTAATCCATGATTTCTTTTTTTGTTTTTTTTTTCTCCCATCGCCAACTCTGTTGTGTCCAAAAATAACTACAAAGACACTTATCAAAATACTAGAACATTTATTCACATATTTATTATAACCTTTATATATAATATATCTAAATAACTGTTTTATTTGTACAACCTTCCTGATCTCTCACATGTATAATAGAATTAAACATAATAGATTTTTGGATATGACAGTCAGGCAGTACTTGAATGAGATGGCTAAACAACCCTACCTTCTAGGCCAACCTGCCCCACATAGGGGGTTAATTGGCATACTCTGGATTGACGAATTCTTAAATTTTCTATAATCTTAGTATTAAATATTATATTATGTGGTGAGGAAAATACTTGAAGTACTCTAATACTTGGAGTTTACAATGGTGTCAGCCCTATTGGGATTATATTAACAGGAACGACTCGACGATCAAAAAAGTGAAAACTGTTGCCAACCAACCCCGCTCTCCCCTACTATGCTTCTTACAGATGTTCGGGGGGGGGGGGGGCGTGGAGGGGGCATGTCCGTCAAGTTGGTGTTGTGATCCTAATCTGATATTAATGACGATAAACATTCCACCATCTTTTAATCTTCTGGGTTTTCTAATGATGCCCATAATGGGCTAGCCTTTAGCTCTGAAATCCTATCCGAGCCCAGGATTCTGTATCTGTAAGGCACAAATTAGTCATATTCTGTCATGGAATTTTTTTTTGTTTAGCCTTTTCTGGTGCTTGTGTGCACAGATGGAAGGTTTCTTCATCAACAAATCCACAAACATTTTAGCTTATTTTCAATTATTGCCTATATCTAATTCAGTAATTGATTCTGTTTAGGTCTACTAACCACATGCCTTTTTTTTAGTGGGAGAGAGATTTTTGATGAACTGCTTTGCATGCCTTAGCCCCTCCCAGCACATTCCTCCTCTCTTAACCTTGCCCAACCAAAGAGCTCTTTACGCTGATGTCTCGTTGATAAGCCTATTGCAGTTTCTGGTCCAAGGTCAGCTCCTGCTCATTATTGCTGTAAAGCTATCAGTTTCAAGCTAAGTCGTAATCGCAAAGAATAAAAACTTTATCAAAAGGTCAAAGAAACAGTATTTAGAGGAAAGATATACCAATCCTCTTCGAGGAACCATGCAACCAGGATCCCCAGTTATCCAAGTAGTTGATTTGACATGACAACATTCGGAACGCAATCCTCGAATGTGTTGGAGTTTTTGAAAAAAAAAACAATGTTTCTGTGACATTGTTTTCCTTCCTTTGGAATGTTTCCAGGTAATTGATTTAGAGAGGTTGGAAGTATTTTTTTACAAAAACTTTTTTTTATTTGCTATTAACCATGTAATTTTCTAGTCAAGGGACTGGCAAGCAATCAGTTGTTTATTATTCTATTGTTTATATTATTCCATCAAGTTGGAAGGTATGTCTGAGCAAAATCATTCAATTTTTCATTCTTATATTTTTTGCATGATGTTAATTTTTTTACTTTCACTTACCTTTATATGAAATATATAGTAAGTGGAAGTATTATGATCGTGAAAAATTTCAACTTCCGGTTTTCAATGGAAATACACGTTTTGGGATCCCCTGAGACGAAATAACCAAGTCCCGCGAAATGGTCTGTGTGTCCGTGTCCGTGTGTGTCCCCGTGTCCGTGTCCGTGTCCGTGTCCGTGTCCGTGTGTGTGTGTGTCCGTGTGTGTGTGTGTGTGTGTGTGTGTGTGTGTGTGTGTGTGTGTGTGTGTGTGTGTGTGTGTGTGTGTGTGTGTGTGTGTGTGTG
>OU426983.1:4962500-5125000 GCA_911387785.2 Aelia acuminata
GTTCGTTACAACCGCTTATTTTGTTCCAACAAGCGGTCCGGGAGGATACGCCATATGTTTTTTTATTTACTTATCGATTTAACATTACACTGCCCCCTCCTTAGAGACGTTCCTCCTGGATGTCTTCTTTTCCATGCGTGTCTGCTCACTAGGTCGAACAAAAGGTCTCTTCTTTAATCCGCTGCACCTGTTCTTCTTCGTGGTTCCTTGCATATGGCGCCAAGCAATTATAATGGACGATCATAGGCCTTCCTTTGGGATACTTGGAGACCCTGTAGATCACATCGTTGATGCGCTTCTTTATCACGTAGGGTCCCTCCCAGTTCTTCTGCAACTTTGGGCAGAATCCTCGCTTTCTTCTTGGGTTATAGAGCCAAATGAGGTATCCTTCTTGGTACCCGCCCTGATCGGCTTTCCTATCGTAGTGTCTCTTCATCCGGTCGCTGGCGAAACGAAGATTCTTGCGAACTAGCTCGTGCGTGTATTCTATTCTCTTCTGGAGTCCGGATACATAGTCTTGCCCAGATACATCCACCCCAGGTTTGCTGCCAAAAATGAGGTCACAAGGTAACCTCATCTCTCGACCGAAGAGAACTCTCGTAGGTGTCTGTCCAGAGGATTCATTAACTGCAGAGCGGTAGGCCATGAGGAAGTTTGGGATCTGACGGTCCCAATCTCGTTGATGGTCCGAGGTTACTAAATAAGGGTTCTGTTCATCCGTTCTACCATTCCGTCAGACTGTGGATGGAGGGCCGTAGTCCTGGTCTTTCGAATCCCAAGCCTCTTGCAGACTTCCTGGAATAATTTGCTCTCGAAGTTCCTCCCCTGATCTGAATGTAGTTCAATAGGTACTCCGAAACGGGTAATGAACTCCTTCACCAAAACGTCGGCCAGGGTAGCAGCCTCTTGGTTGGGGACAGCATATGCTTCCACCCACTTGGAAAAACAGTCCACGATTACAAAAACGTACTTATTTCCAGCTTCACTTTCTGGGAATGGTCCTAATATGTCCATGGCTACCCTCTCGAAGGGGCTCCCCGCAATATACTGCTGCATCCGAGCACGGCGTTTGCGAGCTGGTCCGTTGCTTGCAGAGCAGGTGTTACATTTACGGCACCAGTCCCTGACATCCTCAGAGCAGTTCACCCAGTAGAACCTTTCGCGTACTTTCTGGAGTGTTTTCGTCACACCAAGGTGTCCTCCTGACACTTCATCATGTAGCAGACGAAGTACCTCCGGCACGCAGGTCCTCGGTATCAGAAGCTGCTTCCTGGATAGGCTGCCGTCTACATTCTCCACCACCCTCTTGAGCAAGCCATCTTCTATTACAAGGGAGTTCCACTGTGCCCAGTAAGCCTTCAAAATAGGTGAGAATGGTGCTACCTCTTGCCAAGTTGGGCGGCGATTGGCTAGTTTCCAGTCCCGAATCATTTTCAACTCAGGATCATTTTTTTGCCGATCCCGGATTGTGTCAGGTGTCCATTCTTCACTAACAACTCCAACGGCGCAAAGGTTGGCCTCCTTTTGTTCGATTCGGCTATAATGGGAACAATTAGGCGGGCATGGTCTTCTAGACAGGGCATCTGCATTGCGATGTCTTACACCTGGTCTGTGTTCAATTTCAAAGTCGTATTCCTGGAGTTTTTGTAGCCATCTGGCAACTTGGCCCTCCGGATTCCTGAAATTTAGCATCCACTTCAAGCTTGCATGGTCAGTCCTTAACAAAAACCTCGTACCATACAAGTATTTGTAGAAATGGTCAACGGACTTAACAACAGCCAGGAGTTCCAGGCGGGTTACGCAATAATTTTGCTCAGGTTTTGATAGCGTCTTGCTGAAGTATCCGATAACCCGTTCCTGGCCCTCCTGCAGTTGTGATAAAACCCTGCCAATGCCTTCTTCGCTGGCGTCTGTATCTAGGATGAATTTGCCTCCTGGAACTGGGTAGCCCAAGATTGGAGCCGAGGTCAACCATTCCTTCAGGGCGTCAAACGCTTCTTGGCACTCGTTGTTCCAGCTGAAAGCTTTACGGCCAAAAAAGCAAGCCATCTTCTATTACAAGGGAGTTCCACTGTGCCCAGTAAGCCTTCAAAATAGGTGAGAATGGTGCTACCTCTTGCCAAGTTGGGCGGCGATTGGCTAGTTTCCAGTCCCGAATCATTTTCAACTCAGGATCATTTTTTTGCCGATCCCGGATTGTGTCAGGTGTCCATTCTTCACTAACAACTCCAACGGCGCAAAGGTTGGCCTCCTTTTGTTCGATTCGGCTATAATGGGAACAATTAGGCGGGCATGGTCTTCTAGACAGGGCATCTGCATTGCGATGTCTTACACCTGGTCTGTGTTCAATTTCAAAGTCGTATTCCTGGAGTTTTTGTAGCCATCTGGCAACTTGGCCCTCCGGATTCCTGAAATTTAGCATCCACTTCAAGCTTGCATGGTCAGTCCTTAACAAAAACCTCGTACCATACAAGTATTTGTAGAAATGGTCAACGGACTTAACAACAGCCAGGAGTTCCAGGCGGGTTACGCAATAATTTTGCTCAGGTTTTGATAGCGTCTTGCTGAAGTATCCGATAACCCGTTCCTGGCCCTCCTGCAGTTGTGATAAAACCCTGCCAATGCCTTCTTCGCTGGCGTCTGTATCTAGGATGAATTTGCCTCCTGGAACTGGGTAGCCCAAGATTGGAGCCGAGGTCAACCATTCCTTCAGGGCGTCAAACGCTTCTTGGCACTCGTTGTTCCAGCTGAAAGCTTTACCCTCTTCAGTCAATCGACTCAGAGGTTTCGCAATGTCTCCAAACTTCCTTATATACCGGCGGTAGTAGGAACAAAGGCCCAGGAAACTTCGAATCTGCTGCTTATTGACAGGGGTAGGCCATTGCTGGACTACCTGAATTTTTGCAGGGTCCACTGCAACTCCTTCTCCACTGACGATGTGTCCTAAATAGGCTACCTTCGTTTGAAAAAGATGACACTTCTTTGCGTTTAAAGTCAAATTGGCCGCTTTAAGCCTCTTGAAGACCTCTTCAAGATTTGACAGGTGTTCCTCAAACGTCCGGCCAACCACTATGACATCATCGAGGTACACGAGGCATATCTTCCAGGACAAACCTCTCAGAATGTTTTCCATCAGGCGTTCAAAGGTCGCAGGAGCATTGCAGAGGCCGAACGGTAAAACCGTGAACTGCCATAGTCCTGACCCAGTGGTAAACGCAGTCTTTTCCTTGTCAGCAGGGTCCATCTCTACTTGCCAGTATCCACTTTTTAGGTCCAGAGTTGAAAACAGTCTGGATCCTGCTAAAGCGTCAAGGGCGTCATCGATCCTCGGCAATGGGTAGCTGTCCTTCTTCGTCACATCGTTAAGCTTCCGGTAATCGATGCAGAAGCGGGTCGTTCCATCCTTCTTCTTTACGAGCACTACTGGAGAAGCCCATGGACTATTCGACGGCTCCACCACTCCGTCTCTTACCATCTCTTGAAGAGCATTTTCAGCCTCTTCCTTCTTGACTTGGGGAAGTCGCCGCACAGCTTGACGAATAGGGCGTGCATCTCCAGTATCGATTCTATGACGCACCACTCTTGTTCTACCTGGCTTTCCGGATTCCGAGCCAAAGACAGAGCGATAGCGATTCACAAGGTCCTGTACTTTCTCGTTCTCCTTTCTTGACAGCAACGGGTCAAGGCCTTCTAACATCCTTCGCAGATTTTCTTTAGTTTGCTCCTTCTTTGTAGATGCCTGTAGTATCATGGAGGTCACAGGCTCTAAACTTCCCACCTTTGTGCCCTTCTTGACAGTAACTGGGTGGTCGTTGATATTGCAAAGAGGTATGGGAACCTTATTAGGAGGTAATACGAGCGCCTTTCCGACAAGGACGCCTTTCCCAACCTCCAGGTCATGATTTCTAGGCTCAAGTAAGACGGGGTGATTCGGCTGATCGGCAGGGGTTGAAGAATCGAGACGAGCGGCCACGATAGTCTCACTTCTTGCAGGAAGTTCCACGTCTTCACCTAACGTGACTTCTAAGCTGGCCAATTCTCGATTATGCATAAAAAGTTCCTCCCCCCTAACATATACGACTTGCCGTTTTAGGTCTATTTGGAAACCACATGCGTTCATTATGTCCATTCCAAGAATAACTTCTTCTTCTATATCAGCCACTAGTGCTGAATGCAAGAAACAGTTTGAACCCAACTGTATCTTTACCTCTGCTTCTCCGAATATTTTAGCTACTTCTCCTGGTCTAGTGGTCCTCAGTCGCCACCTGGAGGGCGACAGCCTTCTATCTCCAACTACATTCGGGCCAACGATGGTCTTCGTAGCACCGGTGTCTACCAACATGGCGTAACTCGTGCCGTTGACGATGCCGTCCACATATAAACTACCGGTTCTGTGCCCCAATGAGGCTACAATCACAAGGGGAGGGTCTTGAAGACGACGTTGGGTCGATTTCGCCCTCCAGGAGTCGACCCGTCTTAGTTTCCCTGCTGCTTTGGCGCTTCAGAAGCGGTCCGCTTCTTGCAGGCGCTCCTGACGTGCCCGAGCTTCCCACAGCTCCAACACCTTACCGGTCTTCTTTTCCGGAATTCCAAAGCCTTCGCAACCTTTAGTACCGTGTCTTCAAAGTTTTTACGGTTCTCCGACTCTTGCTGCACTTCGTCTCTATCGGTGTCATTCATGGCTCGGACGCTTCGTGACCACGAGAAGCCTCTGTAGCTGCTTCATACTCCAATGCGGTGGAGAGTGCATCCACCAGCAATTTAGGATGGCCAAGCCGCACTGCCCTCCGAAGCTCTAAGTCTCGCAAGCCGTCAACGAAAGCTTGAACCACCAAACACTCCAACAAACTTTCCGGGGCTGTTGTATAAGCCAGTCTTACCATTCTTGAGACGTCCGCCTCGAACTCTTGAATAGTCTCGGCTGCCTTCTGCTTCCTGCTCTTCAGCAGGGACTGGTATACCTGCTCGAGGTGGGCGTGGCCAAATCGCATCTCCAGCCTGCTAACTAATAGGTCAAAATCATAAGGGTCATTAGGGTTGAGGGTCTGGAGGACATCCAGAGTGTCACCTCTGAGTGCCACTGTAAGGGCAACTGCCTTATCTCTAGGAGACCACCCATTAGCACTAGCCGCAGCGTTAAACTGTTTCAGGTAATTCGACCAAAACGATTTACCATCAAAAGTTGGTGGTTTTATCTTGACTCGGCTCTCCGTGGCTAGGGGTTCAAGTCTTTCCTATTCTATCAATGGCTGTTGGGTGATCTGCTTTCTCACGGCTGCCTAAACTTTTTCTTCCAGCCTCTTTTCTAATTTCTCAAACTCCTTTTCCAACATCACAGCCCTTGTTTCCTGCTGAGCCAGCCTGTCGTTCAACCCAACCACGTCACCCGACAAGTTGGTCAGCTTTTCGTTCGTTTCGCTAGACAGGTTGGTTAACCTTTCATTTAATCCAGTCACATCACCAGATAAACTGGTCAACTTTTCAGTTATCTCAGCCGATAAGCCTGACTTCAGGTTATTTATTTTCTCATTGAGCTCCTCCGACTGTTTTGCCAATTTGTCATTTATTACTGCCAACTGGCTTTCCAATTTTTCATTTATTTCAGCTGACAAACTTAAAAGCTCAACAGACTGGTTTGATAATTTGTCATTTAATTCGCTAGATAAATTTGAAAATTTATCATTTATTTCTGCCGACAAATTATTTAAAGCGGCTTTAAAGAGCTATCTTCAAACTCTACAGTTTTAGGATCTACGCCCTGACTCGAGTAATACTCACGTAAGCGGGCCAACAAGATCGCTTTTGTCCCTGTAGGGTCTAAATCCAGCTCCTCTAATTCTCTCCGCAGCTTCCTAATTTTAAGTTCTTCAATTCGTTTATCTGGCATTTTTTTTTTTTTCTTTAAACCCCACACCTGACCAGTTGTAACACTTATGTGGGTAACAAATATTTATTTAACTGAAATATACAGTTATCACAATGCCAACGAATTATTACAGTTTAAACAATTGAGCAGGTTACAAAAATGATAACTATATCACACACAATCATTTGACTTAAGCAACACAGTCAAGACACAGACTTCGACTCACTCGTTCAGTCTCTGCCCCTTATATATATCGTAAATAATGGGGCCTGGAATATTCTAGAACAATGTCGGCAGTTCTCCGCCATCACGGAATGATCTAGACAAAAACAGTTCGTTACAACCGCTTTTTTTGTTCCAACAAGCGGTCCGGGAGGTTACGCCATGTTTTTTTTTTTTTTTATTTACTTGTTACAATATTTTATATTATATAATATTTTCTTATATTATATTATATTATTATAATATATCGGTGGAACGCTGAGATTCTCAGAAAGAATAATATTCAGTTAATAAAGTCATAAAATGTATAGATCCCCGAATAATTTGACATAAATACATTTTATGTATAAACTATGTGAGATATGTTCCAATAAGCACGTAAAACACGTTGACAACTTTTAGGGGAGTGCAGTGCTTTACTAACAGTCCATTGTTATTAAGTAAGGCGTAATGTACTTGCAAGCAAGTAAACAACTTGTTTAAGTAATGCACTTGCAAACAAGTAAACAACTCGTTTAAGTAATGCACTTGCAAACAAGTAAACAACTTTTTTAAGTAATGCACCTGCAAACAAGCTGTTTACTTGTTTTAAGTGCTTGTCGGAACATACCCATTTAAGGGAAATCATTTGTTTCCATGGTAGCTAAATAAGTTTTCATAACGACTCACAAGAGATATCAAATTACTAGAGCCAATCAGGAATCATGGAAACAAATAAGAAAGGACAAGGAAAATATGTATTAATTTACTAAAGAGGGGAGTCGGCATTATGTTTAACGAAAACTCGAGCCACCTCAACAAGAACTGGAAGGCAGTCAATGATAGGCTCATCAAGTTGACGCTTAACCAGGGAAACAATGTGTACTCACTGTTTGTCACTTATGGACCCAATGACAATGCAGCGGCAGCAGAAAAATACTCATTCTTTGAAATTCTACAAAAGGGGAACGAGGTATAAAACCTCAATCAACCTTTGCTGTCTGCTGAAAACTGGGACGTATAGTCACGTATAGGATCTGACTGTTAGTAGTGGAGACTGTTAGTTTGATCCAGCAAAAGGTCTGGGACAATGAATTTACAAAATGATAACGTTACAACACAATTATATGACTTGAGCTACACAGTCAAGACACAGACTTCGACTCAGACTATCTCGTTCAGTCACTCGCTCCTTATATATAATTGTAAATGGTCAGGTCTGGAATGTTCCAGAACAATGTGGACAGTTCTACGCCTTCGTGGACTAGGCCACGGAAAGATCTAGACCCAAACAGTTCCTTCCAACCACTTATTTTGTTCCAACAAACGGTCTGGGAGTTTACGCCATAGGTTTTTTTTTATTTGCTTATCAATTTCACGTTACATTGTCCCCTCCTAAGAGACATTCCTCCTGGATGTTTTCTTTTTCCATGCATGCCTGCTCCCTAGGTCGAACGAAAGGTCTCTTCCGTAATCCGCTGCACCTGTTCTTCTTTGTGGTTAGTTGCATATGGCGCCAAGTGATTGTAATGGACGATCTTAAGCCTTCCTGTGGGATACTTGGAAACCCTGTAGATCACATCGTTGATGTGCTTTCTAATAACTTAGGTTACCCACTTTCCTCAGGTTACCCACTTTTCTCGTGGGTTGTAGAGGCAAACAAGTTCTCCTTCTTCGTATCCATCCTGGTTGGCCCTGCTCTCGCTTGGTCTCCTCACCTGATCGCTGGCTGTTTCTCTTATTGACGGCGATAGGGTGATATTAATTCTCTTCTTGAGGCAACGACGGATCAACCGCCTTCCTTTGAAATTTGAATTTATGACCACCTGTAATTGGGCGTTTGCCTGTTGGTGGGCGATGTAAATAAATAAATAAATAAATTCCTTCACACTGTCCTGCTGCTTGTATTTCAGCTCGCTCTAGTAGTCGCCGAAGTCTCATCCTTAGTGCCTTTTCTAACGGTACTTGAGCACTTATACCTCAAAGGAAGTTCAACTTTCTTTTCCGTGGTGGCTACCACACCGCCTGGTTCCTGACTGCGGAAAGACAGTTCTTCTCCACTGATCTGTACAATCCTCCATTTCAGGTCGAGCTGAAAGCCATACGTGTTCATGAGGTCCATCCCGAGGATTACTTCTTCCTTAATGTCAGCCACTAGGACCGAGTGTGAGACACGGCTTGAGCCTAACTGTAACTTTACCTCGGTTTACCCGAATACCTTGGCTTCTTCTCCTGTCGGTAATCACAAGCCAGGGGGGTCAGACAAAGCTCCTATGGAGAACAATATGTCCATTGTTTGGCGCGGGACTGGTGGCCGGCGAAGATCAAAGACTTTGTTCTGGAATCTTCTAGAATCTTCCTAAGGCTTATAAATAGAGGCTTTGACAAGCCTCAGGGAGTTAAGAGTCAACCCCCGTGGAGTGCACTTTGTATTGAACATTGATAAGTTAGTGTGATAAGTGGTAAGCCTTATTGTGATAAGTTATTGTGGTGATAGTGTATGTCATAGAAAAGACTCTAGTTTTAATCCGTGTGGTTTGTTATAAGTGATTAGAGTCTACATACACAGCCTATTTTGTAATTAATAATCAGGCTGTAATTACCATTGTAAGTATTGATTAATAAATTATTCTTTTAGTGTTTATTGTTAATTTTACTGAACCCGAAGCATGTAACATTATTTAAAGTGGCTTTAAAAGAGCTATCCTCAAACTTTAAAGTTTCAGGATCTACGTCCTGACTTGATTAATACTCACTCACGTAAGCGGGCCAACAAGATCGCTTTTTCCCTGTAGTGTCTAAATCCAGCTCTTCTAATTCTCTCTGCAGCTCCGTGACTTTAAGTTCTCCAATTCGTTTACCTGGCATTTTTTTTTCTTCTTTAAACCCCACACCTGACACCAGTTGTAACACTTATGTGGGTTGAGAAACATTTATTTAACAGACATATACAGTTATCAATGCCAACGAATTAGTACAACTTGAAAATTTGAGCAGGTTACAAAAATGATAACGTTACAACACAATCATATAACTTGAGCTACACAGTCAAGGCACAAACTTCGACTCAGACTAACTCGTTCAGTCACTCGCTCCTTATATATAATCGTAAATGGTCAGGTCTGGAATGTTCCAGAACAATGTGGACAGTTCTATGCCTTCATGGACTAGGCCACAGAAAGATCTAGACATAAACAGTTCATTCCAACCGCTTATTTTGTTCCAACAAACGATCTGGGAGTTTACGCTATATGTTTTTTTTATTTGCTTATCGATTTAACGTTACATTAATATTAATAATAATTCTGACATAAATCATAAAGTACTAATATACCTACATATTAATATCCTTAATGAGATTTATTTTATTTATTTTTTTTTAATGAATTAGTTCACCTAATAGTATATTTGGATTTATTATTTATTCATTTTTATTCCATTTATTTTTGGTATTCAGTGGATTTTTCTTTTCTATTGGATTTGGAGACATCCTATAAATTTAGGTATACCACTTTACTGCTATTCCCACTCTTATTATTTGTTTTCATATACATAATTTTTTTTTTTTATTTAATAGAACCCAGGCTTTGTGGTATTATATGGGAATTATGTTGTTCACCCCTTTTGGAGGAAGACAATTAGAAAGTTTCTCCTTATGTAAAACTCTATTTACTTACAAAGTTGAAATTGAAAATTACTTTAGCTTAAGGTTATATTTTCTTTTAGTCTGCCAGTGTTTTATAAAGTTTTTTCTTATGTATTATCAACCATATGCAGCTAATGATTTTGGTAATGACGGATACCAGAGTAACAGCTATGGAGGAGTGGAAGAGCAGTCTCAAAAGCTGCCAAGGCCTATAGCTAAGAGGCAAAAGAAAGGATCTCCTGATCCTAAAGAAGTTTTTGATACTGAGCGCCCAGAAGATAGCCTCTTACAAGATGCTCGGAGAATACAAGAAAATATAGGTGTATGATATCAACTCTGCGATATAAATTGGCCTGGTAGATGTGCCAGAATTTTCCCACAGTTTTGTCACCCAGATAAACAACAGGAGTGTTGGAAGTGCTCCTTGGAGAGTCGTATAGCTGATGAAGAATGGGAAGAGGCTGAGATGGATAGATTTAACAATCTAGACTACAGAGTGGCAAGGATTATTAACATAATCTGTGACACAGCTGAAAACTACCTGACAAATTTTAAGGTAAGAGCAAGACCAGTCCCATGGTGGACGCCGGCCTTAACTACCCTAAAGAGAGACCTCTACAAGGCCCGGCAGGACATATCAGACTCTACAAGGACATATCAGAGGTGCAGGTGCGACAAGAGGTGCGCTGCTCTTCGAGATGAGTATAAGTCTAAGGCCAGGGTATAACGAAACGAGGTTCGCTCACAAAAGGGGAAGTCCTGGGACAACTTTATTGTTGTAGAGTCTTCAAAGAACCCCTGGGGTATTCCTTATAGGGTAGCAATGGGCAAATTAACTTCTCTGCAAACTATTGCTGCCTTAAAGTATCAAATGCCTATGCAACTACCACTGATGAAAAGGCCAATATTTTCCTGTCAGTGATTTACCCCAGGAATGATCCAATCCAGGACAGTGAAAACGACCGTTTTGTGAGGCAAACCACGATATACCTGCCAGGAACAGACTTGTGCCCACATGGGACATTCATGATCTTCAAAGATCACCATGGAGTATGGATCATCAGTATCACCATGGATTAGCAGAAAACTAACCGTTCTACAGGCCTTGATGCGATTGGCGCAATGATCTTGAGGAATAGTCTCCCATACATTGAAAATGCTCTGTTGGAGGTCTTTAATAAATGCCTAGAAACGGGATACTTTCTGAGTAGGTGGAAGATCGCCAATCTGAAACTCTAACAATCTAAATCTGGGAGGTAATAGAGATAAGGAACTTCTTAACTCTTACCGGCCTATATCGCTACTCCCTGTGATTAGCAAGGTCCTGAAGGACCTCTTAATTAATAGTTAATATCCTATGCTTAATAGGGCAAGCCACCCATGGCAATACGGTTTGTTCAAGGGCAGAGGAACCGCTGATGCTTTACTGAGAGTGCACAGAGACGTTGAAGAGTGGGCGTAGCGCTATGTGATGCTACTGCTGTTTGATATCTCCTCGGCTTTCGACAGTGTATGGTGGCCCAATGTGCTCCAGCAGCTGCAGAGATATGATGCTCCCAGCAACCCATACTCTCTTGGAAGAAGTTACCTATAGGACAGGATTGTAAAGGCTAGAGGAAACTATTACGAGGTAGAAGCTTCCATTGAGAGAGGATGCCCCAAGGATCCGTATTCGGTCCGGATCTCTGGAAGCTTGTTTTTGATGAGTTGCTGGGAGTGTTAGAGGATCAGCAGATCTCTGCTAACTCATATGTAGATGACCTACATGCTGTGTTGGTGTCCAACAGCAGAGCTGGAATCAAGAGAGAAGCAGAAAGATGTGCCAACTTAGTCGCAAGATGGTGTGAGGACGAGATAAAGATGACCACTGCCAAAACCAATGCGATACTCCTCAAGGGCAAGACAGACAGGGTTCACTTAATAACCATGGACATGGAAAGCTAGAGGATACCTCCAAGTGAGATGGTAATCTACCGAGGCGTAAGGTTAGGTGTCGGCTTAAATGTGATGCTTTACATGGAATAAATGGCTGGCAGGGTGGCCCAAACTGTGAACAATCTTAGTGGAGTAGGAGGTGCATTCTGGGGCCTTAGGTACCCAGCAACGATAACTATCTATGAAGGGGTGGTTAACAGTATCCTCAGGTATGCTTCCCCCTTCCGGTATCGGAACCTCAACCAGAGATAGAGGAATAGTCTGGTATCAACTCAGAGGTTGGCTCTGTTTCCCGTCACCAGAGCTTACAAGTCAACTTTGCATGAAGCAGTGAAGGTTCTAGTCGTGGTGGTTCCTTTCGACCTCCTGCGTGAAGAAGTGACCAAGTACGTTTACAGAAAGGAAGGCTCAGCAAGACTTTCGGACACTAAGGGCGAGATTGTTGAAAACCGAAACAAACGGAAGAAGATAATCCGGAGGGATACAATTGAGGAATGAAACCGACAGTGGGCAACCTCCTGGTAAGGGAGCACCCTCAGGAAATACTTTCCTACGATAAATTCCCAGCTATTGGCTAAATGGGTCCTCCCGGACTATTGGTTTTCACAGTTCCTCACGGAGCATGGGGGTTTTAGAGCCCATCGGCATCGACTCGGCCTGAACATAGATCCCCAATACTCCACCTGTGGAGTTCCAGAGACTGTTGAGCACGTGGTCATGACCTGCACTGCATTGGATGGAATAAGGGTCAGAATGCTGATAACCACGGGAATTTTCTTCCTCACTGAGCAAGAGTTCCTTCAGCTGGTGAGCGAAGATAATTTCCCACGGTTCTAGGAGTTCACTGAAGGATTGAAAACAGTTTTGGGTCCAGCCCACTTCAACATAGGAGCCTGGAGAGGAGGACCTGGACCAAGAAGACAACCACAGCTATAGTAATGCTCAAAATATTTAAAGCCTTTTTATGTTAAACATATGATACAATATAATCTTCAATAATCATATTTTCGTTTAAAACTTTAGTTCTTTTATAGATATCTCAATGAAATATAAGGGTATTTTCTGGAAAGGCAGTTAAGACTAAAATTCGAAACTAAGTTTCAATTTCATATGAACCATAAACTATGGATTCTCATTCATCATATTGTAACACTTTTGTGGGTAAAACAATATTTATTCAAATAAGAATAACAATTTTCAATGCCACACGAATTTAAACAAAACGAAACGAATTAAAACAACACAAATATTAGAGCAGGTAAAAAAAATTATCACTTTGTTACAAATAATCAAATAGCTTGAGCTTCACTATCAAGACTAAGATTCCGACTGTCTAGTCAATAGCTCCTTATATATATTTGTAAGGAACTGGTCTAGAACCTTGCGGATATTAGTTTGTTCCAACAAAAGATCTGGGACTTTAAGCCATATGTTTTTATTTAACGATTTAATATTACAATATTTACAATAAACAGTAAAAAAAAAGAAAAAAAGAAATTAGGAGTATTTTATCCTTAAAAAAAAAGAAATTAATAATAATAAATCGAAAACTCCTGAAGACTTTCAAGTTTTGCAATAATTATAATACTCTATACCTAATGGAGAACGTGAAACAATAACTTAATAAATGTAGATAAAGTTATTTTTTTAATTGTTTTTACGCAATTATCAAAACACGTTGGTTTCTCTTCCAATTAGGTTGATAATTGAAAGTTGTATGTTGCTCCCGTAGCTCCAGATTTTTTATTTTTATGAATGCTCACCAAATATTGAGCATTTTATAAAAAAAAAAAAAAAAAAAAAAAAATGAAAAATTGTAACAAAAAGTATAAAATTAATAATTTCCTCCTGATTTATGAGAATACTCACCCGCTGTTAATCAAATTGTTAATAATAGTTTAATACAACACAATATTTTTGTAGATGGCGCAAAATTGAAATGCAGGGTTTAATTTTGTTATTTCTCTGTCGTGATAACGATAATAATGATTATTATAATTTTTAAATATTTTTTATAAGAGCATAAAAGATTTGCCTTGGCTGGAATTTGAACCCAGAATTCCGTTTGCTACCAGGCACTTATCCTGGTCAAGTCAATCCTTTCTCTTTACTGACCTCTTTCCCACCGATTTATACTGGACAATTTTCACCGACATTGTACAGCCAATACTATGGAGCTGAGGCCAATCTATTTTATTTTCTTCAAAATTAAATATGTACATATTAAAATTTTTGCTTCCAATCAACTGTATGGTTGCAGGAAAAGATCATTTACATCAGGTTGAAGATCTGTTGGCAGCTGATAACAGTCTATTTGAGCTTATCGTTTGTATAAGTGACTGTGCTGTTCCTATCATACGAGCCAAACACAAGACTACAGGATATATTTGTGAATTCAATCTAAATTATTCTAGAGACCATGTTTACGCTAGTAAAATAATTAAGTAAGTATTCATTATGCATCATAATGTTTAAGTATAAAGGTTCTGTGACTCTGGAGTATTATATATAAATCATTTGCCACTTTTCTAGCTGCCCGCTTTGCTGAGGTGGGTGGGGTTACCAGAAATGGGATATATGAAATTAATGTATTGAGTAAGTATCAATGAAAATTGGATTCTCTTCCAGAGGTGACGTGTTTACCAATTTTATTTTAATTTATGAAACCTGTGGCATGGGGTGAATGAAAATAAAGAAACCAATCTAAATTGAACTCCATATTTAATAGTGACCGACCGAAACTCAATTTTTGGCCGAAACTGAAACCGAAACCGAATTTCGGCCCCAGGTCTGGTTTCGGGCCGAAACCGAAACCGAAACCGAAACTTACCTATTTATATGAAAATGTATTTACTATATTATTATATTTTGTTAGGTGTGCGAAAGGAATCATCAAATAAAAAGAAGAAACAAAAGCAGAAGAAACGAATAAAAATAGATTATATTACACAAAATATTTATATATATACACGGAAAAAATGTTTATTTACACTAATGCTAATCAAAGCTAAAAAATTGTGATCAAAATAACATAATTAATCAGAATCAAATAATTTGATATTATATGCCAAGAAAAACAGTTTCTCATCATTTTCACCAATCAGATTGTTTCGGTGATCTGCATAAATTTGTCCAGCAGCACTGAACATTTGCTCGCTGGGAATGCTCGTTGGTGGTGCTGAAAGGTATTTCAATACCGCCTTTCTTAACAAAGGATATGGACTGGAGTTCCAATAAGAATAAATATCTGCATTCCGTTGTAAACGAGGTTCTGAAATATAGCATTGAATGGTTTCTTTAACCATGAGTAATTTTTTTTTATCACATGATTCTATTCTGTCATATGATTCAATATGGTCAGGGGAATTATCATATGAATCCCACAGACTCTCTTTAGCTTTCTGAATAGTGGACTTCGGACAGATCATTTCATTAAGTGGAGAGATATTGTCTCTTATCACACTTTTGTCGTTTTCACAGGTCTTTAAAAACGATATTATTTCTGTTATCGCAACGTCAACCTCATCCGAAGTAAGGTATTTTGATTTGAACCTTGGGTCCAATAGCGTTGCAGCTAACAGAAAAGGACGCCCTTTCACAAATGAAAATTTTTTTCAATGTTTCGTGTAGCGATATTTTCATATTTGATATCATTAAGTTATCTCCTTCACTTCTCTCGAGAAGTTTTCGATTTATTAAGTATAGAATAGGTATTATTATCGATACGCAAGCGTTATCAAACGATAACTCCAGAGTTGCTTCATAAAAGAATTTTAAAACACTTGTCAAGTTTTCTATTATTTCCCATTCTGAAGGTCAAAGGGTGGTAATCCCGCCATATTCAACACTGTACAAATTCACTGCCCTTTTTGCCTTTTGTTCGAAAAGCCTTTGTAACATTAAGTAGGTGCTATTCCATCTCACCTCCAAATCTTGGACCAATGAATGTTCCGGCAGTCCACATTGATTTTGACATTCTGTCAATTTTCTGGAGGCTGGCTCACTGAGGTGGAAGTGGCCTACTATTCCCCTACACTTTTTTATAACAGATTTGACATTTTCATCAACAAATATGGAATTTTTTATCACCAAGGGGGGTGTGTGACACACAACCTATTGATTCATAATGACCACGCATGGCACAAACCATGTTTGGTGCATTGTCGCGTATCACTATAAAAATTTTGCCCGCCATTTTGCCCAAATATTCTTCGTAGTACTTTATTTTTAAAGACCTTAAGGCGTTTCTCATCCCTTACTGAATGCGGCCATGTTTCACATCCGTAAAGAACCGTTGGAAGAATAATAGTTTTTTAAATCCTAATTTTTAAGTTTCGGGACAGAAGCGCGAGCTAAGCAATTTTGCGACGGAAAAGTAGCAAGTATTACCGGCTTTAATCTAGCCTTAATTTCCTCATCGATTTCGTTTTTTCTAGTTACCATCGCCCTAAATATCTAAATTCCTCTACGGAATGCATACGTATCCCCTTCCCCTTCATGCTCTATGGTTTCCGTGTCCTCACCAAGCAATACCAAATCATCGGCATATCTGAGGACCGGTAAATTCCCTCCAAAATTCAAACCCTTTTCATTACCTATGTTATTTCATTTTCGATCCCTTTTTTGAGAATCGGAATTCTTTCCACTCTTCGGGTATCTTTTGTTGTTCCCAGATCTTTTTAATCAAAAGATGTATTTTTTAAATCCCAGCTTCCCCGAATGCCTTGATCAGTTCACTAGGAATAATATCTGTTCCCGCTGCTTTATTAGATTTTAATTTTCCAATGGCTATTTCAACTTTCTCTTTACTCAGTTCAACTGTTAACGCTTAAGCACTCTGGTATTCCGGAGAGGAAGATATACTATTATTTGATGTCTACCGGATCGGCCAAGATATTGTTATTTTGATTCCTAATTCCAGTTTTAATCGGCCCCGACCGTTCACGAATTTTGTTTATGCATCCATACATGGCTTGAAAGTTATTCTGGATTTTGTTACTTTCAAATGCTACTATTTTATTTTGAGATGCCTTTGCTTTTTACATTTTAGTAATTTAGTAGTTTATTTTCTTAATGCTCGAAATTGGGAAAGATTGATTTTGTTAGGATTATTTAACGCTTCTAATTTAGCAGCTTTTCTTTTGTCGCACATGTTAACACAATCTTCAACGAACCAAGGATTGTTCATTTTATTTTCCCTTTTCCCAACAAGTTACCGACCTCTTTAATATTATCCCTGATACCTTCCCGTAACTTATCAATGTCTTCGTTATCCTCGTCAGAGGATTCCGAAGCCCCAAACCTATTTTTGACTTCCAGTTTGAATTGTTTTCTAACCTTCGGAATTTTTAACATCTCCACATTAAAATCATCGGTAGTTTATCATAAACAGAGTTTTTCGTAAAATTCGAATTTAACTTCATCGTCACTATCTTCAGCAGGTGCGTGTATGTTGATCAACGCGATTTTAAACCACCGCCCCTGGAATATAGCTACCGATAACCTATCTCCGTAAAATCGAATGTTCTTCAACGCAAAAAAGAAAACTATTTCTAATCAGAAATCCGGTGCCTAAACAATAATTTCCACTCCCTCGTTCCACAAAGTGTACTTCCCTTCCTTTAGCGAGCCCACCCCTAGCCAGCGGACCTCTTGCAGCGCCACGATATCTAAACTATTCCCCATAACCTCATTCACGACCGATTTTAACGGATAATCAGCGTTTTACTTTAGGGAGATCCATGACTTTTGTGATGTGTGGTGAACTTACATGTGATTAGGGGGTTCAAACCTACGTCACACCTTCCAACAAGATTGGGGAACCGCTTTCATTGTTGGTCAGCAAGTCCAACGGACTTAGCCGGGTGGAACTTCCTAGGAATTTCCACCGACTATCCCCACATCCGTCAACCGTGGGACGCTCCCCATACGCGGTAATGAGACCCGCGCAGGGATCGAAAGGCCAAGGTAAACTAAATACTCATATTTGAAAGAGAACATTCCGACATATTATACGATCCTATTTATATGACGTCTATAAAAAGCTAATCTATCGTTTGTATATACATTTTTCGCTTAAGTTTTAGCTTTGGTTAAGTAAAGAATCTAGTAGCTTTAAAGCTCGAATATTCTGGCACCGCTTTATTAACATCACCGCTAACAGGCACCGTATGGTCTTAGAACATTAAAACATTTATTCACATGAGCGACTTTTTTACTTTCACTCAAATTTTTATGTACTATATATTAGAGGAAGCATTGCAATCGTTAAAAATGTCCTGTTCGACTATTCTGAAGAAATGCATTTTTTAATAAACGACAAAGACCGCGCAACGTTTCTGTGTATGAAAACAATACCACTCAGAAACTAGGTATAATTTTATTGTAATTGGGGAGGTAAATTTTACACGTTTTGGTAAAACATAATATTATAGCAATTTTTGTTAAAGTTACCAATTTTGATACAGTTCGTTACATGGATGAAATATTAACCATTCCTTCATTTCAGAAAGGTTTTTTGTGAAGCAATCTGATATGGCTTTATTAGAAAAGGAAAACATTCTCCCTCTCTAGTACCTTATTTTATTTTTTTATTTGGATCAATTATCTGCTTCTCATTCTGACAAAATAGGAATTTAAAACATCAACGCCTATAATATAAAAAGTCTATTTAATTCTTTCTTCTAGAGGGCCGAGAGACCCTCCTGGGGCAGCCTACCCCGTTTGGGAAATTTTTTTTCATACAAGGATAGAAATTAACTTATGTAACTAAAAGTAAGGAAGGGAGGTAAAGAACAAATAATATTGCAGAACAAGTAGAATTTTAGCTGTGGGAAAGGAACATGAAGGTAAAAAAGCTGACAGGCAGATCCAGGGCTGTGGGAGTGCAGCACCCCCTTTACAACCGGCTGGATTCACCCACGATTTGATTCTCCATCCCGTTGACTGACCGTGGAAACAAATAGTTTTCATTGAGTAAGAGTAATTTCTACTATAATTGAGCCCTATAATGAGGTAGGTGGGAAACCTTTAATTTTACGTCTGGAAATATTTTTTAATCTTAATACCGTGGATGGGTTTAAGAAAAAACAAATAAAAATCCTGAATAACTAGAAGTTAAAAACTTACAATTTTTATTTAACTCCTTAATATTATCATTTTATAATTATTAACCCAAATTAATGCCCACTGTCAAGTGAAAATGTACAATTTATTACCTATAACAATTTATCTGTGGGTCATATTTTGATAACAAAAGCCAAAACGAAATTCCTGGAATAAATGTTCTACCGAGCTCACACAAAACAAGTCAATATTAAACAATATCCGACATTGTTTCGCAATCGTCTCTTTGTCCCATTGCTTACCTCTGATATTAATTTAAATTAAGTAGAAACTAATAAATTTAATTAAATATCCTGAGATATAAATAAATAATGTCTCCCTTGGTGACTCCCCCCCGCCCATATCTGGCGATAATTCCAGATAATAAGAGAAAGTTCCAAAAGATAGACAATAAATAGATTCGACGGTAATGTAGGAAGGTTCTCTTTGATGTGGGAGAAAACCCGCTTCTAGAAAACAGTCAACACAAGTCAACTCTTATTAAACCGAGGCAAACTTACATCCACTCACATCTACATAATTTATAAAACTATGAACAATCAATTTCATTATAATTGAAATTTATAAAATTTTGATTAATTGATTTTATTACAATTGAACAATACAAATACAGCAAGAAATAATATAGTTCCATAATAAATACATTCTATTTTACTCTGTAGTTAAAACAAAAACAAATACTTACCACTTGAAGAATATCTGATGTCTTGAGTGCTGGCTTATATTCGTTATTTATAAATTTGTTGATGAATTAACAAAATACACTATACTAACAACAATAGTAATAACACGATTAACAAATTCCAAGGGAGCACAAGGAAATTAACAAGATCGGGTCGAATCGGCTAAAGTCGTGTTATCCCTCCGACCAAAGTCGGACGGAAACGCCCGAAGAGCTAGTTTCGGCCTGGCCGAAGATTCGGCCGATTTTTGGCCGAAACCGAAAACGTGGCCGAAACTCGTTTTTTTGGCCGAAACTGGCCGAAACCGAAACCGAAACCGAAACTTCGGTCGGTCTCTAATATTTAATTTTATTGGCCAAAAATGTAAATCATTAATACCCTCTTCTAATAAATCCTATAAAGATATTTTACCAACACAACTTAGTTACTGGATGCTGAACTGGCAAGTTAACATAATTTATTGAATGCATACACACAATAATTACAATTAGTACTGTGTATTAACCTTATCTGGTGTGCTCTCTCTGTGAATCATTTCAAGTCTCTGGTGTGGATCAGTCTCTGCCATCTCTGACGCTCTCTTAGACTCAGCACCGCATCTTTTCTCAGCTCTCTCTAGAATTCTGGACCACTGCCGCTTTCTGCACCTCCAGCCCTTCCTCCAACTTCTCCCTCCCTTCTTTTCTTCCTCCATTTAAATCGTCTTTCCCCCACTCTCTTCAGACTTCTTCTGATTGGCTGGCTATCCTAAAATTTCCCTTCCTTGCTATATTTCTTGTGTTATCCCGCGGCCTCAAATTTCTCCAACAATCTTCTTAGGTATTTCCCTTGGTGAGCGTCGGCAGCTTTGTCGGTTTTACTTATTTTGAATTTCTAACAACAGGTTTATGACCCCAGTAACTTCCAAAGTGGTATTTCCAGGACCATGCCTTCAGGTAAAACTGACTGCCAGGTTTGAGCATATACAGTACTTTACATATTATCATTTTAAATTATTAATCTAATTGCATTGCCCTATCATGGCAGCATCCACAATACATAGCACATTATTAGTGTTAAAGCTCATCAAATGTTATGAATGTATTTTTTTAATAATATATTTTTTTTTTATTTCATGTCCCCTTTGATTGCATTCAACTAACCCATTAACGGCTCCAGACGAAATAACTCGGAAAATAAAGGCGAACCCCACCAGCAAATGACGAGATTACTTGTTGCTGGGTGCTAGTCCCTAGTAGCAGAGGACGGTATATCTAGCACTCCCCACTTATTAAACCCTCGCAGCTTCACAAGAGATAACTTGTCCCAACTGCGGCTGTTTAATGATGAGCAATCGGCTCTCCCGATAATAAATAAACATAAATTAAAATGAAATTGAAAAAAAAAAAATGGTTTTGCTGGAGGGAAGTTGCAAACTATGGGATATAATATGAAGTAAATAAACTGGAACAGAAATGTAGCATATATGTCTATTACAATTAATGTGGATGTGGTGAATCAGCTATGACTATGAATGAATATGAAGGTTGTAATCAGCAGGCTGAAAGAATGAAAGATTTCTTCCTGTATTACTTTTATTTCTTTTACTTGTCATTTAATTATCCCATGTTAATATTGAACGTGTATTCACTCATAATTTTCTCTCCCAACTTTTAAAAAGTCCATTAATCTTTAACATTTACTCGTTTGGTGGGGGGGGGGGGGGCTAAATTTCAACCGGGGAGGTTACACATATCAGTCCCGAAACACCCCTGGCCACTGCTGTAAGACTTTGTTATCATTTTCATCATAAGATTTAAATTAAGTATCAGAGTTTGATTATTTTGTTCACACTTTAAAAAAAAAAAATTGTAATGGCTGCTTAGTTATATGATTATAATAAGCAGACCCGGCCATGTGATGCTGTGGTTCAGTCAAATCAAAATTCACTGATAAAGATAAAAATGTTTTAGTTAATCTAAATACCAACAGTATTAAAAATATTGTAGAACTTTACGCCAAATTTAAAATTGTTTGGTAAAAATTTTAGAAAGGTTAAAGTTTTTATGTTTTACATCTTATGTTTGACTATATTAAGTATTAATGATCCATTCATTTAGCACTTACTGGATTATTTCAGCAGAGGCGAAATTGAATATAAATAGCACACATATTGGGGTCCCCTATGGTGTAGTTGCATGGCATAGCATGGCAACCTACAATACTAAAGTACGCAGGTTCGCGTTCCGTGGTGGCCATAGGATTTTTTAATGGGAGTAAAAAATCCATGGCTATGCTGTCCCTCGGATAGAACATGAAGTGGAGGTCCCGAGCCTATAAGATGTCAGTTACTTGTTAAAGATCCCTATCCTAATTATACCTGGTTAGGCAAAATTTAGGACTCCCACTGTAGCATCGTCCGATTAGTCTTAGTAGCATAAAGGGACGTTAAACAAACAAACACACATGTAAAAGGAAATAATAAAGAATCTAATTAAAATAGGGTTCAGTACAATCACGATAGACAGCAAAAATATACCAAATTAATCTCTTGCAAAAATACATATTAATTAAATTCAGAATATAACACATGATGATATGAGATATCATAACAGTAGGATCTACCTAGGTAGATAAAATGAAATTTAATTTTATGAATGAGATAGATAATGTTAATTTTAACTTTTTATAATAATAATTTACATTTTTTTATTATTAGAATTCACAATTTCTATTTATTGTAGAGCTAATAGGTGCACAATGATTTTGGTTATCCTGTCTTTTGCTAAAACAAATAGATTCAATGATTTCCGTACAAGTGAAAAGGTGACACATAATTGCCCATGGGAAAACACGGATAATCCTAATCCAAGCCGGAAAAAATAGATTTGGCTATTGCAAGCTTATCCATCCTAAATATTGAAAGAAAATGAAGTGTTGTGTCAATAAATCAACTTATACCGCCATCTATTAGAAATTTATAGGACTTACAAATAATCACACTCAATAAGCATTTAATTTGCAATAAAAGAAATATTGAGACCAATAATGAATGTAAAAACTATCCTATCTTTTAAGTAGGAAAAAACAAGGCTCTTTTTAACTGAAAAGGACGCAATGAGAGTCCCCTTAAATCATTGTAATATATCCTAGGCCAGGATAGCCGAGCGTGTTTGAGCGCGATCCGCTTTAGCACGCTCGAGCTGAACGGTGGCGGTTTGAATCCGCCCTGGGATGGTTGATTTTTATTTCGTGGAGGCCCCACGGAATAATATTCTACCTACCCACCACGGTTAGAATAGGTTGGTTACACCTCTAGAATAACTCCCAAATGTCACACATGGCCAGGTAGGGTTACTGAAAAAAAAAAATATATATCCTAGGCCACGCCTAGACGTAAGTAGTAACATTGGGAAACTTTTATGGTCCCTTCTTCTAAAATCCTTCTCCACCCCAACCTGTGCTCGGACACACTCTTCCATCTTTTTTTTTTTTTTTTTTTTTTTTTTCAGTAACCCTACCTGGCCATGTGTGACATTTGGGAGTTATTCTAGAGGTGTAACCAACCTATTCTAACCGTGGTGGGTAGGTAGAATATTATTCCGTGGGGCCTCCACGAAATAAAAATCAACCATCCCAGGGCGGATTCAAACCGCCACCGTTCAGCTCGAGCGTGCTAAAGCGGATCGCGCTCAAACACGCTCGGCTATCCTGGCCTAGGATATATTACAATGATTTAAGGGGACTCTCATTGCGTCCTTTTCAGTTAAAAAGAGCCTTGTTTTTTCCTACTTAAAAGATAGGATAGTTTTTACATTCATTATTGGTCTCAATATTTCTTTTATTGCAAATTAAATGCTTATTGAGTGTGATTATTTGTAAGTCCTATAAATTTCTAATAGATGGCGGTATAAGTTGATTTATTGACACAACACTTCATTTTCTTTCAATATTTAGGATGGATAAGCTTGCAATAGCCAAATCTATTTTTTCCGGCTTGGATTAGGATTATCCGTGTTTTCCCATGGGCAATTATGTGTCACCTTTTCACTTGTACGGAAATCATTGAATCTATTTGTTTTAGCAAAAGACAGGATAACCAAAATCATTGTGCACCTATTAGCTCTACAATAAATAGAAATTGTGAATTCTAATAATAAAAAAATGTAAATTATTATTATAAAAAGTTAAAATTAACATTATCTATCTCATTCATAAAATTAAATTTCATTTTATCTACCTAGGTAGATCCTACTGTTATGATATCTCATATCATCATGTGTTATATTCTGAATTTAATTAATATGTATTTTTGCAAGAGATTAATTTGGTATATTTTTGCTGTCTATCGTGATTGTACTGAACCCTATTTTAATTAGATTCTTTATTATTTCCTTTTACATGTGTGTTTGTTTGTTTAACGTCCCTTTATGCTACTAAGACTAATCGGACGATGCTACAGTGGGAGTCCTAAATTTTGCCTAACCAGGTATAATTAGGATAGGGATCTTTAACAAGTAACTGACATCTTATAGGCTCGGGACCTCCACTTCATGTTCTATCCGAGGGACAGCATAGCCATGGATTTTTTACTCCCATTAAAAAATCCTATGGCCACCACGGAACGCGAACCTGCGTACTTTAGTATTGTAGGTTGCCATGCTATGCCATGCAACTACACCATAGGGGACCCCAATATGTGTGCTATTTATATTCAATTTCGCCTCTGCTGAAATAATCCAGTAAGTGCTAAATGAATGGATCATTAATACTTAATATAGTCAAACATAAGATGTAAAACATAAAAACTTTAACCTTTCTAAAATTTTTACCAAACAATTTTAAATTTGGCGTAAAGTTCTACAATATTTTTAATACTGTTGGTATTTAGATTAACTAAAACATTTTTATCTTTATCAGTGAATTTTGATTTGACTGAACCACAGCATCACATGGCCGGGTCTGCTTATTATAATCATATAACTAAGCAGCCATTACAATTTTTTTTTTTTAAAGTGTGAACAAAATAATCAAACTCTGATACTTAATTTAAATCTTATGATGAAAATGATAACAAAGTCTTACAGCAGTGGCCAGGGCCACTATGCGCCCTCTTGGGTCTATTGTGCGCCTGATTCTGCCTGATTTCTAAATTGCTATATTATAGCGTCAGTGAATTTAAGAAGACTTGTCGGGTTGACTAGATCGTTAGAACTTGGGTCAGGTATGTTCACCTCACCAAAGGTACTGAATCTTAGTCTAGCAAGTCCTTCACACCAGCTTATAATGTGGTAAGCTGTTTCTTCCTCCCTGCCACAGAATCTACAGATAGGTGTGTCTGCGAGTTTGAGCTTATGCATGTGTTTGTTTAGCTTACAGTGTTACGCGTATAGATCGCTGTAATTCTTTTGAGTGCTTTCCTGTCCAAGTTCAGTAGAGTATCACTTTTTTTGACAGAGTAGCCTTTTAAGAAGAATTTGGAGTGATGCTGTGTTTTGTCATTCCAATTCTGTTTTTTAATTGCACCATAGATATCTCCTATCCTTCTTTTGGCATAGCTTAAGCTTATGCCAATTACCGGTTCAGGGGTTATGGGTCTTTTGGTTGAGCCTTTCCTTGCTAGGTCATCAGCTTTTTCATTGCCCTGGATTCCAGAATGTCCAGGCTCCCATTCCCATGTTTTTTGTGTGGTTTCAACTTATTTATTATTGTTTGATAGTTAGTATCCAGGATTTCACGAATTTGTAGGTCAGAGTGCATGGACAGCACTTGATCGTTCTCGATTTTCACGTATATCTCCCAATGGCCATCCCTAGAGTTTATTCTAGGTGAGTTGTTTTGTTTTACGATCCTGTATGAGGATTTCATTGCCTGAACCTCCTCTTCTATCTGCAGTGGTGCTAAATTTAGCATCACTTCCATAGCAGCTGTTGGAGTACTTTTTATTGCTCCTGTTATCATGAGGCATGCAAGCCTCTGTAGTTTGCTTAGCAGGATTTTGTTTTTTCCCCTACTCGCTTTGTGCCACCAAAGCAGGGCTGAGTATAGAACCATTGGTCTTATTGCAGTTAGATATAGCCAATAGACCATTTTAGGTTTTAATCCCCATTTCCTACCTATTGCTCTTTTACAGGCCCATAGGCATTTTAGGGCTTTATTGGTCGTTGTTTCGACATGTTTGGTCCAGTTTAGTTTGTGGTCCAGTATTACACCCAGCTGTTTTACTTCTTTAGAGGGTGTAAGCTGGTATCCATTTATTTCTGGCAGTTTAATGTTTATTTTTTTCTTTTGTTTAAAGATACAAGTATGTATTTTTTGTGGGTTTATGTTCAACCCATTTTCTTTACACCAGTTTTGTAGGATTTTTGTTGCATTTATAAGCAAGTCAGATGGTACGCTTTGATGTTTTCCTTCAATTAAAATTGCCAGGTCATCAGCGTACCCTTGTGTATAGAAGCCTGCGTTGTTTAGTCTCACTAGCAGGGAATCCACTACTAGGCACCACAGTAATGGTGAGATCACACCTCCTTTTGGTTTTATCCACAGTTTGGCATGTCCCAATTCTGTGACCAAAATCATTTCCTCCAGCATTCTTTCTATCCATCTGGAGGAGATTTTGTCTATATTTCTATTTCTTATAGCGACCTTGATGACTTTATATGGTGTTTTGTCAGATGCACCTTCGATGTCAACAAAGGTGCCAATTGTTATTTCTTTTTGGTTTAAAGATTTTTCAATCCTTAGCACCAAATTATGCAGTGCTACCTCACAGAATTTTCCTCCTTGGTAAGCAAATTGCCTTTCATGTATCTGGTTTGTTTCCGATATCTGTTTTCTCACATGTCTGTCAACTATCTTTTCTAGCGTCTTCATTAGAAATGATGACAGACATATGGGTCTAAAGGCTTTAGGATCATCATATGATTCTTTGCCTGGCTTTGGTATATACCTTACCTTGGATATTCTCCATTCAGTGGGTATATATCCTAGTATAGCTAGGCTGCCTAATAATAATTTCAAGAGGTGAGGTCTTATGATATTTATTCCTTTCTGAATTAGAGCAGGAAATCCGCGCCAGCAGATTTGTACGGCTTCATAGTGTTAACAGCCCATTCCAAAGCTCTGCTGGTGACTATTTGCTTTGCTTCCCTCCACATCGTTTCGTCGTTGGTTGACGTGGTGTGTGTGGGGTTGTTAATGATGGTGTTTTTGATTTAACAGTTTGGAAACTGGGTTCTTGCCATGGCTTCCAGGGTTTCCATTTTGTTTACCGTGGATCCCCCTTCTACCTTAAGCGTGCCCAAGGTTTCCTGTTCTGTTTTATTTAGTATTTTTTTTACTTGGTTTACCTCTGGAATGTCGCTCACCTCTGAGCAAAATTTCCTCCAAGCCTCTCTTTTTGTTCTTCTAACAGATTTGTGATATTTGGTAAGTGCTTCCTTATAGATATCCCATCTGCCAGAATTTTTTGCAGCGTTGAACAATTTTATAGTTTTTGTTCTAAGCTTATTTATTTCATTGTTCTACCATGGAACGTTCCTATTGGATTTTTTTGTTTTGAGTTTGTTGCTATGATGGTAAGATTCCATCATTGCTTTTGTCATTGTAGAGTTGAGACAATCCAGTTGCCATTCATTTTGTGCATCTATTGGGCATTGTCTCATTAATTCAGTTAGTATAGAGGAGTAAGTTTCCCAGTCGGTATTCTTAGGATTCCTGTACTCCTCGTTATAGTTTAGTTTGTCCGGTAAGTAAAATCGTATGTATTTATGGTCCGAGCAGGTTTCCTAGTTGGAGACATGCCAGTTTACCATTTGCCTACTGAGTGTTTGTGTTGCCAACGTTATGTCTATTACCTCCGATCATAGTCTGTTCAGGAATGTGGGTTTGTTGCCACTATTCAATATTTCAAGATCGTATTTTATAATAAATTCAAGCAATTGCTCACCTCTAAGATTGGTATTGCTGCTTCCCCAGATTTCATGATGGGAGTTGCTATCTAGTGCAGCAATAATGTTATTTCCATTAATTTCCCCCAGTATTTTTTCCATCATTAAGGTGGGGTCCTAGTCCTCGAGAGGACAGGAGGTATCCCGCCAGCAAAATGGTGGGACTACCCTCTTTCGGGGTGTATTTCACTGCTGCTGAGTCTCTGGAACAAAGTTGTCAAAGAGGCAGCAGTTTTAGCTCATTTTTATAAAATATACAGGCTCTGGGGCTGTCCCTTGTGGATACTATGCTGTATCCCGGAAGTTTCAGCCCCATGAGCTCGCCTTTTAGTATCGCAACCAACTGTCCTCTTGCAGCAAGGGCATAGTTTGCTATTTGTCCTGTGATTTATCTGAGTTTCTTAGCCACAGGTGGTGAGGTCCCCGTAGAAGATCTAGGTATTTTGCCAGTATTGCGGGGTCCAGTGGGCTGCCTCTGAGGCCTCGCAGTGTAACCTGCTTGCCTGGTTTGCCACCCTCCTGTTTCCCATCCATGTCTGTGATAGTAACGTGGGGGTCCACTCTTCGGCACCGCGGCTTTGTTTGCCGGGCCTTGTGGGGCCCTTGCATCCTTGGCCTGGCGCCCTTGGGTGGTTTCCCCTTTGTCAGTGTTTTGCCCAGCTTTGGAGCACTTCCCTTGGTCAGGGCAGCTTTGTCTGCCGGGCCTGGTAGGGCCCTTGCATCCTCAGCTGCCCCTCCTTGGGTTGGCTCCGTATCAGCTGGTGTATTTGCCAGGAGTAAGGCTTTCGCTTTTCTCCTGTTGCGCCTTTTTACGTTCTTGGTGGACCCTGTCGTGGCAAGGGCCTCCGACTGGTCCACTTTATGACGTGCAAGGCTATGTTCAGTGTGGGTTCTGATTGTCAGTGGGGCCTGTGAAGCAGCAGCTACCAGAGCTGCATGCTCCTCCAGCACACCCATTCTGTTGAATTCAACCCTAAGTCCTTGTACTTCGTCTGTCAGTGCCTCCAGTATAGGTTCGACAGACGAGTCGTCTAGGGTGTCATTATAAAAGTCCTCCAGGTTTATGCGCTCCGACTGGTTTGAGTCCTCGTCGGGTGTAATTGGATTATCATCCATGAAGTAAAGTTTGTCTGTTGGTTTGTTCATGGTTTTAATCCCACTCCATGTATGGCTATCCGCTGGGGTATACCCCCATCTCAGCGCTGTTAACGCTGAGAGTCCCAGAGTTCCGTCTGGGAGCCGAAATATATGCTTTCAGAGTGGGGAGGATGCTCAACCCGCGTTTAGCATTCCAGGGTCCTACTACATCTGCCTCAGACCTCCCATGCTCCGATACATGGGTACCAATACGTGTGCTTGCCAGGCGGGGTGCTCCACGGCACATGTAGGATGGAATCCACAGCCTTGCCATCCCCACCCATGCCGCTTCACAGGCTCGTTTTTGTCATGTTGTTTCGTCTGTGTATTTGCTGTGGTACACAGTGCATTATAGGTCCGGACAAGCCAGGTCATTTGGGTGAAGCGGGTTTCGCTTCACCTTATGTTTAGACTTTTCTTTGGAGATTCACCCATTCTTATCGAGCCGCCTAGATGAACCCTGCCTCTGTCGTTCGCAAGTTATTACTAACTCCCCAGGGTGCACCACGAGAAGGTGACAGTAGGCATTGATGGGGACTGAGTCAGCGGGGAAAACTAAACAGTGAGTAGGGCACTATGGTTTAGTGTTCCCTCATGAAGAGAGTAAGACTCCCGCACTCGTCTAACGCTTCAGCTTCCACTTAACCCCACCCATTTACCCCCCTGCTTCCATCTTCCAACTTCAGGTAAGGTCTAGGGTCTGCCTCGACATCGTCCTGCCAGCGTAACTTCGGTCTTCCTCTTATTCTGTTTCTTCCTGGGTGCCCTTCCATATTGGGAATTCTATTATTTTATTAATTTTGTCTTCATGACACAACCATCTTATCCTTGCTTTCTTAATGTTATAGAAAATAATTAACAAAATTGATAGGCTCAACTTAAAATTAATTTTATTTCAGGATTCTGACTGACCTTGATGAAAGAGTGCTATGGTTGTTGGCTGCCGTTAAGCGTTGGTCAACTGCTACAAAACTCAGAGGCCCCAACATGTTTTCGAGTCACGCTATTTCTTGGCTATTACTTTTTTACCTGATGCAACCGGATCTCCAAATCATTCCAAACATTTCTTATATTGTTGATCGGTGTGGTGATCTTGACTCTCCGTATGGATATAATATGTATGGAGGTAATATTTTTGATGATTTTAACATATCTAAGTTCATCTGTTTATTCTGTAAGTAAACTTTTAATGGTGCTGAACACTCGAGTAATATATTTGGAATGTAGCCATAAATAGAATGGGTTTTATTTCTATCACACAGTTTTTTCTCATTCACCACAAATTTTCTTAAATAGCTTCCAAAACCAGAATTTTTTTCTCGTAAACTTAAGGGAATACAGCCACTACGTAGCAGGCAGATTAATTTAGTTTTGTTTCCGTCAAACAACACATGTTCCATGAAAAAAATTGTTTTTGGTGAAAGTTGTTAAAGTATTTTTATACTTTCTAATTCCATACAATACCTTTGTTAATCAAGTAAAGTATTGGATCCATTAATGAGAATCACTTCATGAGAATATAACATAACATAACATAACATGAGGACAACGCCTGAGATATTTTTAAGGTGAGAAAATTTTTAGCCTCTCCAATGCAAAAGAATGAAAACGTTCAAAACCTCACTCCCTACAAATTTATTCTCTGCAAATAATGTAAAAGATTACTTTCTTAGGGAGTGGGATGAGATTCTAGGATTCTAGTTGCAAGGGATAGTATGTACACACAGTACATTACATAGAGGAAGTTTTGAAGGACTGTAAATGGCTGGTCCCCATCAATTTGGTGATGATTCTTTCAATTTTGTTGACCTAGCGCCTACCTATTGTAGGTTATTAAAAATTTTTGTGTTTTTTTTTTTTTTAAATTATTGTTTTTCTATTTTAAATAGATCTTTGACACATTCTTTTTATGCTTAAATATAAGTTTAAAATTTAATTTTACCTATTCTTTCTCACTCCTAACAAACGATAAATTTCTCAAACTTTTCAAAAACCGATTCCAAAAATATCCACTAAAGCGGTTTGCGGTTTGTTTTTTTAACGTCACTTTATGCAACTAGGGCTAATGGGACGATGCTACAGTGCGAGTCCTAGATTTTGCCTATCCAGGTATAATTAGGATGGGGATCTTTAACTAGAACATGTCCTTCTATCCGAGGGGCGGCATGGCTAAGGATTTTTCACTCCCATTAAAAAATCCTAAGGCCACCGCTGGGCACGAACCTGCGACCTGTAGTATTGTAGGTTGCCATGCTAACCACTAAACCACAGGTGACCCCTCGACTAAAGCGTGCGCATACTCTAAGGACTTCTTAAGGGACCCACATTTTAGCAATTGGTGGGGAAAAAGACATTGGATAATGGAAATTTTTTTATTTAAAAAAATTGAGATAAAAATAACTCGGTAAGAATCGGTTCAGGGAAGACCCTAGGATCGTTTTGACTGCCAAACAGGGGCTGCGATGGCTTGCCTCCGCTGTGAGATTCAGGTTATTACAGGAAATCTACGCTGTGGTCAATAGCTACTTCACTCCCTCACTTCAAAAAAACTGGTAAGTTTCCTAGCTATTTTTTCACTCAACAATTGTTTTTCGATGGGAAATGGTCATAGTTTTCGATTCTGCAGTCTTTTTCAAATTTAACCTACTTACAGTGATTAAAAAATAATAAAGACTGAAATTTTCACTCCCTCATTTTTTCCAAAAATTTCTTATATGAGGGAGCGAATAACTACATTCTTTATATTCTCAAAAGAATTTGGAAATGCTTTTGAATTTAAATTTGACAATTCCTAAACTATTACCAAAGTATGTAACTGTAACCTAACCTAACTCTAAAATCAAGCTTACTTTTGGCTATACGGGTGATTCTCAAACTACGAGCAAGTTTAACATTTTATTTAAATTTTATCGAAATTTTTCAGTGTGGTTAAAAAAAAAAAAAATATGTAATATGTATTAGGACCCATCCATAGCAAATCTAGCATAATAGCAGTTCATGATCATTGCTTGAAATTCAGATAATTTAATTTAAAATTTCATTGCCACGGCAATGATTTCAGTTACATCAATGACTAATTGTATAACTGCCTTAATTCCATTTATTGTTTAGTATATTCCACATTTTATGCAGAATCGGATGATAACATAAAAATTGCCATAATAATTTTTTATGGAGTGAAAAAAATTCTTAAACATAAAATCATGTTTTTTTCCAGAAATTAAAAAGGCATCAAAAAATAACTTAAGCAAACAACTGACCCCGATTCACCTGATTCATTTATATTGCTGGATGAAATTAATTAATTATATAACGTTTATCAAAACAGATCTTGCATCATCTCGAACAATTCCATAGATTGTAGAGAAAAGGACAATTTTTTTCCACAATACACCTTTAAGCACCTCGAGGAATAGAAATGATCAGATTGAGAATTTTGTTTTCATTTGGTAGAAATTAATTTTTTTTTAATATAAACTTGTTGCAAGTGCCTTGTCCTCTTTAGTTCATGTTGTCATGGTTGTTCAAAACTGAAAAAAAACATAATTATTTAAAACTGAAATAAGTATTCGACTCTTTGATGAATCCAAATAGTTTAATTATTTCATTAACTGATTCATATTTTCGTGACTAATACACAGAAGTGTATCCTTCTTTTTTAAATCACCAGTACATTGAAAGGTTCAAATCAGCAAAAACTGGAATAGCTTAGTTTGTTTTTAGTCGAAGAGACACATTTTTGTAAATATTTTACATCCTGTCAGTTAATTTATTTATTTTTTTTTTTTCTTCCCCTCCTGGTATGATGCAGAAATGTTCATTATTTAAAAGCTGTTTTATATGTTGCCTTACAATAGTCATTGTCATGGGCAAATAATTGGCCACAACAGGAAATATCCACGAGAATGAGGTGGGGAATGCTCCACGAGAATGAAAAAATAACATTTACAAATTTTTCTTTTAAAATCTATATGATTTACGAAAGAACGAATGTCATAATTTAATAGAGCGAGTTAAGGGGAAAAAGAAGAAAATATTTTTAAGCCGAAAATTCATAAATAACAGCGAAAAATTCGGGTCACGTTAATGAGGGTAATAAACATAAACTTCCATTTTCGATGAAAGAACACCCCGGCCGAAATGTGGGTCATATCATGGGTCGAAATATGAAAGAACATGGGCCGAAATAGTGGAGAAGGTAATAAAAAGAGGTGAAATCTTTCTCGACAATATTGACATTATTGAAATTCTCTCTTTGGGTCACTTAATTCCCTCTTGGTTGGGGTATGATTAGATAATTCATCCGTCCACGGTAATGGCGTCATATCCCAGTGACAATTTTTAAGTATTTTTTATTGGTTTATCATTTACTCCAAATGGTTGAAAATTGTTTTATTTTAATTCTTCTTCCGTTATATTACAATCAGGGTTATAAATTTTTGTCAATTAATGAGTACTATAAAACAAAATATATATTATGTAAGAAAAATCGTTACTGGTGACAGCCCATGAGAATGAAGAATAAGATAAAAAATCATCAGATTCGATCAGAAGAACATAGAAATATGTTATAATTTTCATTTCATCAGTCAGATATCTGCTGACAGAAAATGTTTACATCTAAAAAAAGAGGCCACATTGTCGGGTTTGGCTTTGAATATGGAGTGACAAGAAGTTGCCCATAGTTTGAGAATCACCCATACGCGTTTGGAATTTCCTATTTTTGAATTTAAAATTGTTTTTATTGAATTTCTATTGTTTTTAAGATTGCATTTCTTTAAAATATCCCCGTTTTTGCTTTCACTTCTCAAAGTTTACTTCTACCTCAACACATTTTTCTCACTTTAAAATTGTTTTCATAATTTTTAAAAGAACAATTTAAGGTTCTCCTGTCTGGCTACTATTTAAAAAGTGAAGTTAATATGCCACTGAGTACGTATGAATTTTTTCGGCCCGAAATTGTGACATTTAAGTAATGAAATTTTAGGAAGTGAAATCTACGCCTCTCCAGATAATGACCCATGTACATATAAACATGGACAGGTACTCGAGAAATATACCAAACAGAAAGAGATAAGGTTACCTGAACAAGAACTTGGCCCTCGACTCGGTGACGGATCCCTTGGTCCTGATGTGGTCGAGGAGGTCGCCCTTCTCGCAGTAGTCCATGAACATGTAGACTAGCTCGTTAAGATATTTTTTTATTTAAAAATGACCCTAATATGTATTCATCATTTATATCAAGTTACAGCGATGTTGAATAAGCTTTTCTAAAATTTACAGGTTATATTCCTCGCTGGAATCCAAAAATAAACAAAGACAAGACATGGTTACAGCTCCTTGAAGGATTTTTCAATTACTATTCCTTGATGAAATTCTCAGAGTACAAATTGTTTCCATCGAGCGGCTTTGTTGTTCCGAGACTTCCTGGAGTATGGGCCATGGACGATGGTCGTCCTATGTATATGCAAGATCCTTTTTGTAAGGAAAGAAATATTTTATACAATGCAACAATAGATAAGTCGAAAACGCTATCTGCCGCATGCTATTTTTCGTTACACTCATCATGGAGACTAGATGACTGATTTCTATGAGAATTTCAAGAAAAATATTTTTATAGTTCGAATGTTAAATTTTATACATTTATTAAAATACAATTTTATCTTTTTGGCACCTTGAAAGTAGGTGTACATTACCTCCATGTTTACATTTATTCTTGTTTTGTCCCATAAAATAGTTGTTGAACTTTTACCTATAACTTTTATGAGATTCATTGTTTTTAAAACTTTTATAAAATTGTATACCTTTTTATTAACAGTGCTACTGTGAAAAAAAATAAATAAATAAATAAAACCAAGTACCAAAGAACTTTAATGTTTCCCACTATTTCTTACTTATGATGCAGAATATTTTTATCTACTACGCAAATAATCATAATTAGTCAATTGATAAAATGTAATTGGACATTAGGATCTGATCTTTTCATGTCAAATCAATGAGTTTCTGAACCTTTAGGTCTTGTATTTTAATAATTTATCGGTTATTTGTTGGATCCATCAATGTGAAGAAAAATACTAATTTTCTGATATTCTGGATTTAAATTTTTGAAGTAGCAAAAAAAAAAAAAAAGAAAATAAAAAAAGCAACAACGGTGAGTTTTTTAAACAGTTTTGTGTTATATCTCAAAATCTATTTGAGCTAAAAAGCTAAAACAGGTGTCAGTTTTCTTTTGATATACCAGATGAACATATCCTAAAAAAGATAATATCTTTAACCCTTTGCAAACCCGCCCTTGATTTCATTGAATTTCCACACGGTACGATGCCGTTCCAAGATCAGCGTAAACAACCCCCTCCATTAGTCAGTGTCTGTTTGTTTACATCGCACCCCGGTGGTCCGTGTAGTTTTCTGCCAAATAGCACATTTTGTTTAAGGGGTAGTAAAAATGGAAAAAATGCTTATTTATTCTCAAAATTCTATATTTAATCAAATTAAAACATAAAAATAAGTAATATAATTTATTTTAAATAATTTAAAAACAAGGTGGTTACCCACAATAATGATTAAATTAGTTTTATAATTTAATCTATTGATAATTTTTTATAGTGTGGACTTTTCAAAACATTCCAGAATGTGAAGAGCCAGATTGGTGGAGCATATCCAACAGTAAATATTAGTTTCTCTCCTTCCATTTTCAATTTAAAACTCCAAAAATTACCAAAATTAACTACGAAACTGATAAAACTGACACTAGAAAGTTTCAAGGTTTAAGAAATAACAACAAACTAAGAAGTCTTAGAGTGCTGTAGTTGACAGAAAATTTACCGAGCATCTATTGGGTGTTGAGGTTACTATTTGGTACCAAATTGATCAGCTGATCATCTAGAATAGTGTAGTTTGTATTCAAATTATGCCAAGGAGGACTTGGCATAAGTCTAGACGGACTGAAAATCGATGCCGGTGAGAAATTGGCCTAGGACCTCCAATGTTAAATATGGCCTCAGAAGCCCTGATGAATGAAGATCCGCATGTAGGGAAACGTTGGCTTTCCAAAATAAAAAATAGATAACTGAATATACTGACTACCAATCAACCTAATATATATATATATATGTCAGAAGAAAGAACAGAGAAAACTAGAAAAAATTAACGCCTAAGCCAACCATCTAGCATGAATAGTTTTTAAGATCGATCCCGAAAACTATTTCTAAAAATATTGTACATCAATATTTTTTATGTGAAGAACACATTGTTTTCCCACTTTGAAAATCAGCAAATTTTTAACTAAAAAATTCTGGAATATCATATATTAAAAAAAAAAATCAAAAGGGGTGTTTTTCAAAATTAGACAAAAGTTTTTTTTTAAATATTATATTTATCTGGATATGGTAATGTGGTATATAAAAAGAAAACGCACATATTAGTGAAAAATATGACATATGTTTCAGCTTTCTACCTCAAACGATTTTAAGATATAACCCAAAAACTGTTTAAAAACTCAAAATATTCGTCTGAAAACTGGAATTTCGTAATTTTCTTTACATTTATGCATGCAACAAATAACAAAAAAATAATTGAAATCAAAGAACTAAATGTTAAGACACTTGTTGATTTGGTATGGAATGACCCATTAGTAAAACAGTGCAGTATAACTTCAATGAAATGATGAATTTTAACATCAAGAGGTAAGGTTTTTTTTTTTTTTTTTTTTTATAATCAGGAAATTCCTCTAACAAAATTTGTTATTTTTTTGTTTTACTTATGGATTTAATACTTTCATAGCTATGAATAATTACTGTGTTTTAGAAGTGAAATAGTGTCCTACTTACTAGAAAAACCTAAATTAAGCAATAATGATCCAAATTAATTCTTTTTCCTTCTTATGTTTAATTAATGGTTTAATGTAGTCAAACATCCCTACAAAATTAATGACATGAAAACCGTTTATAAATTGAATTCTTTATAACAACATTTTTAAATTTTTCCAATTTATAACTGGTTCTTTAATTTCTTATGATTAAATGGTTCTATTTGTTTTTGGCTGAAAATATAATCTTAAGACTCCCTGGGAATTATCCGCTATCTATATGGCCATTAATTGTGTACTTACTATTTACTTATTTATTTATATATTCGTTTATTTACTGATTTATTATCTATTTTTTGTGATACAGTCTCTGTATTCGTGCCATAGTAAGAGAGAAGGACGGAACGATGCTGCGAAAGGGAAAATTTATACAATTTAGTGATATGAACTATAATATAATAAGGGGATAATAAAAGAGAAAAAGGAGGAGAAAATAAAAAATAGTCCCAATAAAAAAAAAATATATAATAAAATTAAAAAAAATTGTAATATTATAGTGTATATGCATGAAAGTTAAAATGTAATTCTGATTTAATTAATGCATGTGAGTATTGATAAGTATGCTGTGTTTTATAGCAACCCAATATATTTGGGCAGCATTGTTTTATTTTGTTATAAAAAAAATTAAGCATTTCTCTCTCGAAACCACTAGGTAGGAGCAATCGCCAGGACAACTGATTTTTCTTAATTTAATTAAATTTATTTAAATGACATTTCGGCCACACGGCCAAATCTTCTAGTCTTAATCTGCCAGTGCTAGTAATCGGTTATTTTTATTTCCTCAGAAATGTTATATACTATTGCTTCTTTCAAAATTAAAAAAAAAAAAAAAAAAAGGTTTCACATTTAATTGGATAGTTAATGTCAGACTGTTTCAGTTAAGTTGTTAAAAATACTTTTGACAATAATAGTGGAGAGCGGGGTTGGTTGACATTGGGGGTAGGTTGGCCTGGCCATTGGCTTATAGTTTCCGTTACACCTGTTGTGAAGGTTCCACCATTGTACCATGTGACCCACTCAACCTCTTGTCCTGAGTTTTCATTCCGATGCTAACAGTGTAGATAAGAGTGTGCTTCGTTGATTGATTTTACAACATGTAAGTAAATTTTTATATTTTCAGTAAAGTTGGTTTAAAGGCATGGAAAAACATTTGACTCCGATTCTGTTCACATAGCCCCAAACTCCTTTGAAAAACCTAACCTTTCGACTAACCAGTTTCTTGTTTGATTGTTCTCCCCTGTCCTGACAGTCATCTTTCATACGATCTCTCCTGTGGGGTTAATTGGCTCTCTTCAACTTTTTTTTTGGCGCAGTAGCAATTCACAAAAGCAAGGTAAACATAATCAAAGGTGAAACTACCAATTGTGTTTAGTTCCAGCGAGGAAGATGAGAGCAATTTTTCTTGTGCAAAAAGTAACGACAGTCTAAACTTTTATCTTCTTCTATTGTCATTCTATTTTCCCTTAAAAGCTGTTAAAAACCGATTCAAAATTGTTATACCATTATAGTGCAGCTTTTAATAACAATAATATGTGTCAAGCAGTACTTGAATGAGATGGCTAAACAACCCCACCTTCTAAGCCAACCTGCCCCACATAGGGGGTTAATTGGCATCCTCTGGATTGACGAATTCTTTAATTTTCTGTGATTTTAATATTAAATATTATGTTGTTAAAAAAAAAAAATTCTTGAAGTACTCTAATACTTGGAGTTTACAGTGGTATCAGCCCCATTGGGATTATATAAACAGGAACGACTCGACAATCAAAAAAGTGAAAACTGTTGCCAACCATCCCTGCTCTCCCCTACCTTAAAATAGAGAAACATTTTTTTTTTTTTAATTTGAACGATGCAAAAGTATATAACATTGCTGAATAAATAAGAATGACAAATTACTAGCAAAGGCTTATTGAGACTAGATGTCCGTGTGGGCGAAATGTCATATAAATAAATTAAATTATTAAAAAATAAGTTGTCCTGGTGATTGCTCCTACCTAGAAGTTTCGATCTACTAAAAACAAATAGAACTTTTTTAAAGTATAGCTATAGCCATTTTCTTCCATAGTGAAATTTTAGTCTTCTTCTGATCCACCTCTTTACATAAATTCTTCAAACAAAGCTTTATGGTGGTTTCTGTGGACTGATTCATATGCATAGGCGGATTTATGGGGATGTGGTCGAGTACGAGGAGGCCACACCCCCAGATTTTTTGGATAATTTTTTTTAGTGAATGTCTCAAAATGTTGTTCTAGTGGTGACATTATTAGTCTATTCTACTATGGTTAGAAATGATACTAACGAAATGCTCGTTCTAACATTTGTAATGAACTGTAACATTAATAGAAAGGACATAACTGTTCTAGTTAATTTAAAAAAAAAATTGATTAAAGTCAATAAGCAACAATTTTGGTAAAATAATTTGTTAATTAAAATACGACAGGGTTATTGTTAGATAAAAGAAATAGGGTACCTTTTTACGCCTAAAAACTGACCATTTAAATGTGGCTTTGGTGTTTGAATTTGGTACAAATACCGCATATCTTCTGGTGAGCTCGCACCCCCAGATGTCCTGAATCCACCCATGTTCATAAGTACAATATTTAATGGCAATTTCACCTTTTAAATATACTAAACTATTAGCAAATAGGACTATCTACCAAAAAGATTTCTATCCGGAACCAAGTTCACATTATTAAATCATTAGATGAGTGTCTCATTTGTAAGTACAATGTACCCGAAGAATTTCACATGTTATTTGTTTGCTATATAAAGAGTATATTCTGACATTGGTCACTACAATAGAAATTATGGGCGTCACCGCCAGAGGGACACACCCCCCCCCCCCTAATATTTTGGATAGGGGCAATCACTTACATTCTAACTGGGACATAAATTGGTAAGTTTTATAAATACCTTTAAAATACATCGTTGGAGGAGGCATTAAGTGCCCCAACAGTTGTTTTTATTTCAAATTTTAGCCTCTCAATTTTTTACAAATCTATGAAAAAAGTGATCCCCCCCACAAATAACGGCGCGGGTGACGCTCATGATAGAAATAATTTAACAAATTACTTTCATCACTAAATGTATCCATTCTGAGAAATTTCACCTTTTACGATTCACCATTAATTAAATGGAGTACTCCACATTAGAGTTTTTATTAGACGAAATAATAAATAATGGCAAGCAAAAAAAAAAATCAACGCCGTTCACCAATCTTCACTGAAAAGGACCATTTTGGGGGTTTATTTATCTCTGATGTTTTCAATTACCCCCTTCGTTTGCGAGTTGTAAGCGAAAAACTGCAACGAAAATTTAGACTGGGTTGTTGCGCTTTTTCGAAGGTGTCATTTTTTTGAATTTTGTCGAGACGAACATTATGGATATATACACTTTTCCATTGTCGCCGTCCTATGCGAGTTACAAGCAAAAACATGCGATTTCAGTCAATAGAATCAGAGCACTCGCTTTCCGCAAAACCGATACGTGTATTCAAGTATGCGGAATTTTCCAGGGTGCGCCTTATCAGTGACATCAGTATCTGTGCAAAACCAAACTCCAACCATATCGTAACCTCAAACATAGTGTTGAAAGAGGTCCTGTAAACAAGTAAATCTATATAAATAAAGTTGAAATTTTGTTTGTTTGTTTGTTCTTTATAGAAATCCATACCGTTTGTCCTAAATTCTCCAAATTTCGCTCTGTGGTTCTTTGATACCAGGTGCGAACACCTGTCCATATTAAAATTGCATAACTTCAGCCAATCTCTTGGTATATTCTTTATTGTTAAAAAAATTGTCAACGGCCTAAAAAATCATTTTATAGATTTTGATGAGGCCAACAAGGCCCGGTAAGACCGTCTCTTGGTAGGCGTCGAGTTCTGGGATTTTTAAACCATATGTTTTTTTTTGTTTTTTTTAACATTACAATACGTTTATTTACATGTATGGTGAATTTATTTTTTATAAATGCCTCTTAAGAAGCGAACTTCAATAGGAGTAGTGAGCTCAAAGGCTAAAAAACAACGTCAAATACGAGCAGCTGAAACTCTCGACGAACATCAAAATAGGATTGAACAACAGAGGCAGAATCGCGGGAAACTGAGTCTGCCCAGGAATACGAAGCCCGCTTGGCGCCGCAAAGGCTTAGGCAAGCCGATTTACGAGAAGCTGAAACTGCAGGCCAATATTTCTGTTTGTTTGTTTGTTCTTAATAAAAATCCATACCGTTTGTCCTAAATTCTCCAAATTTCGCTCAGTGATTCTTTGATACCAGGTGCGAACATCTGTCCATATTAAAATTGCATTATTTCAGCCAATATCTGGGTATATTCTTTATTGTTATAAAAATCGTTTCGATCTCGCTTTACATTTGTTTTTACGAAATGGACGAATTGAGTCGATAAAAGTCTCACTTTTATTTAGATTTGATAGATTTAAAAAATGAAATTCTCCGGGTGAAACCGGTATATACAGCTAGTACTATATAAATACATTAAACTTACGTGTCAAAAAATAAATAATCTACAATTCAAATACATCTATTCTTTACTTCAACCCTCACCTATGCCCATGACGCTCTAAATACGCACTACAAGATAAATATAAGGTGTGTGCTTTAATAAAGTGGTACTTAAGTAGGCTAAGAGTGCGATTGCTTCGCAGGGGTCTGCTAGTTTATTATTAATTTCCTATACTATAGGCGGGCGCAAGCGACGGTGCTGCTTCTGCGACGGCGCTGCATGAACTAGAGAAACGGGGATAAAAGCCGGGCCATTACCTGGGATTCATAGGGTTTTTTGGCGTTTTAAATTTATTTTTCCATAATTAAAACCCGTTCGAGCAAAAAATCATTTGAAAAATATCTAATAGGTATTGCTCGGTCCCTCAGTGTTCAATTAGAAAATCAAAAGACGTGTCTTTCCCTTTTATTTCCAAAAAATAAAAAGCTTCTTAAAGAGTGGATTGTAAAATTAAGAATAGATAAGCCTGTTTCGAAACATATGACGATATGTAGTCTTTATTTTAAAGAAAGAGACTATATTTATTCAGGTAAATATTAGTATTTGACATTTTATTATTCCAAAATGCTAGGTTTATGCAAATAACATTGAGACCATAGTGTCATAGATTTGTTTTTCTTTTTTAATTTTCCCCATTTTTCTATTACATCCGTTGTGCTTAATTGTTCCATGTTTTCAATGCGAAGCCTGAAAGTTTTGAGAAATAAATAAATAATATGACAAAGAATCTAAGCTGTCATAACAATGATTGTGTGAATATGTAATTAATGTTATTACCGACCGAAAAACGTCGAGTAAAGTTAAAATGATGTGTTTGCATTTACCAGAACTACCAGCTTTACACGTACAATGACAAGAAAATTGCTTATTATTATTAATAAATTTGATTTCCACTTTTATTTGATGGGGCAGTCCTTTAAGATTGCTAGTTTAAAGGCACGAGGCTTGTAAAATGACTGTTTTTTTATTTTTAGATATTATTCCACATGTAAATATGTGGTTTGCATCAAGAATAGCCTGCCAATTAATGGTCTTTTAAAATTACCAATTATCTCTATCACATCAACTAGGTCTAACACCGTTCTTTCCGACATTTTGCAAAACTACTAGCGCACCCTATATTCGATTGCGCCCGCCTATAGTTTAGGGCTTTTTCGTTTTTAAGGACGCCAACCGAATCTACAGTTATAAATAACACAACATATGTTTTTAATAGTAACGATATTTAATAAATATTATTTTACTAGCTGTATATCCCGGTTTCACCCGGAAAATTTCAATTTTTAAATCTATAAACTGAAACTTTTATCGACTCAAACGGTCGATTTTGTAAAAACCAATGTAAAGCGAGATCAAAACAATTATTATAACAATAAAGAATATACCCAGAGATCGGCTGAAGTTATGCAGTTTTAATATGGACAGGTGTTCGCACCTGGTCTGAAAGAACCACTGAACGAAATTTGGAGAATAAATAATATCAGCTGAAGATTGGCTGAAGTTATGCAATTTTAATATGGACAGGTGTTCGCACCTGGTATGAAACAACCACTGAGCGAAATTCGGAGAATTTAGGACAAACGGAATGGATTTCTATAAATAACAAACAGAATTTGATCTTTATGTACATAGATTATAGCTGCCGAGAAAGATGCCGGAGCTGCGGGTTCGAGTCCCGCCCTGGGTGGTGCTTTTCTTTCGTAGGAGAAGTATCACCCAGTGCCATGGGTGTTAGTATGGGCAGTATAGGGCTTCAGTAGAAGCCTTAAAGTCCCAAAAAAAAAAAAAAAAAAAAAAAAAAAAAAAAAAAAAAAAAAAAAAAAAAAAAAAAAGATTATAGCTGTATATCCGGTTTATCTCGGGGAATTTCATTTTTCTAAACAAACGGTCGATTTCGTAAAAAATCATTCTAAATTGAGATCATTATGATTTTTATAACAATAAAGAATATCAGCTGAAGTTATGCAATTTTAATATGAACAGGTGTTCGCACCGGGTCTGAAAGAAACGCTAAGCGAAATTTGGAGAATAAAGAATATCAGCTGAAGATCGGCTGAAGTTACGCAATTTTAATATGGACAGGTGTTCGCACCTGGTATCAAAGAACCACTGAGCGAAATATGGAGAATTTAGGACAAACGGTATGGATTTCTATAAAGAACAAACAAACAGAATTTCAACTTTATTTATATAGATTTGTCACTTTATTCTAACTTAAAAAATTTCAGATGTCTTCCAACATAACCTCGACTAAATCTTTGTCTTGATTCCTATGTCTCCACATAAATTCAGCAAGATACGAATCTATTAAAGTTCTCCTAATACCAGCTTCTACTTTATTTCGCCTTTTAGCCGCAGCCCATAGAGATTCTATCGTTTGTGTATGAGCTCCTGTTTCTGGATCAATGAAATTTTTTGAATGATTAACCGTGTAATGTTTAAAGTCATAGCCTGGAATTTTTTTTATTTTGGTATATGACCACCATAAATCGGATATAATAGTTGTTTGAGGTAGAATGCACTCTTTGATGTATCCTAATAGGGTTTCTTCGCTTCTGCCAGGGACCGCATAGATACAACATTCTTTAGTTTCCCTCATATCCCGCCGATCATCCATTACTGTGGATATGTTCTACCTACATTATATTTTCTTCTTGTGAAGCAATATTCGTCGAGTTCTACTGGCATCCCATTTCCTCCTATCTTGACTGATTTTTTAATGAGGGAATCTGCGCAGATTCCCTTAAATAATTTTTCCAATTAGTTGCAGTTTCCGCAGACATACTTAATTCTTCTTGACAAAATAAGGTGCTAGTGTACTTTTTTGTCGACGAATAAATGAAAATCAATGCAGTATTTGATGGAAATTTAGAACCAGTAAACCACGTACCTTCTCTTAGGCCAATTTCTATACGACAGGATCTATTATGACATCTCCATCTGAATCTATTCTCTCTCTTGCTTAATTTCATGTTATGTCCATTGCGGCACATCCTATCTTTATGAAGAAGACCTTTTTCGTGTAGAAAATAAACAGTTTTATCTAAATCTTTGAATTGGTCGTGTAACCTAAACAAAGCCATATTTAAAATCGTAACTAAATATTTTAGTCATATGTTGTAATAGTAAAGAACCGAGTATTACGTAATTAAGTAACGATATCGCAAATAGTAACGTATTAGTTACCATATGTTCATATTTGTACCTGTAAATTAGGTTGGTGTGCTTTAAACGAAAAAGACCCAGAGAATAGATTCAGATGGAGATGTAATAATAGATGCTGTTTTATGGAAATTGGCCTAAGAGAAGATACGTGGTTTACTGGTTCTAATTTTCCATTAAATACTGCATTGATTTTCATTTATTCGTCGAAAAAAATGTACACACCTTAGAATAAAGTGATGAAGTTAGAATAAAGTAACAAATAAAATAATAGTTATTAAATATCGTTACTTTTTAAGACATGTGTTGTGTTATTTGTAACTGTAGATTCGGTTGACGTGCTTTAAACGAAAAAGACCCTTTTGTTATATTCCGTCTGTATCATTGATTCCAATATATAAAACATAGGCCTCACTTTCAGCAAAAAAAAAAAAAAAATCAATACTTTTGTATCAGGTGCATAAATCCAACTATATTCTTATTATAATATTTTTATTATTTTATGTGGGAAGTTTCGGACAATCTGTCCATCATCAAGTACCTGAAAATTTCTCAATTGAACACAGGGTGTCCAAAAAGAGTATTCGTGGTTTGAAAGTTGAATAAAATCTCAAATATAAAATATCAAGTAGGATGTTTACGTTTTATTTAAACAAAATGAACTGGAAATTTATTTAGAAAATAATATAAAATAAAATAATATAAAAATATTGTCTATGTGTCCACCATGACGCTGCTGGCACTCCTCGAATCTCAAACGCAGTAAATAGTGTAAATAGTACTTTAAATTAGATTGACGTGCTTTAAACGAAAAAGTCGCTATAGTTTTATATATATACATATATAATTTCACTTTAGGTATTTTTAGGTGCGATAACCTCTTCACCACCTACACACCTTTTTTTTCTCCACCTCCTCTAATTCATTAATGACAAAGCACCACAGAGCCTTTATATCATTCATTCATTGAATGCCATTCATCTAAACCACATTCACCAACAGGACCATTCACTTCTTTCAGGCTACCGCGCTCATTAATTCTTTCATCCTATTCATCCTTCCACAATCGTTGGCTAAATTGTCTGAATGATGGATCTGAGTCATAAATGAAACCCATTAGTGATACATTTGAAAGTATTTTGTAAAAAAAGTGAGTGAAAATATTTGGGGAGGGGTCATGTGGACCCTGTGATCTCCCCCCCCCCCCCCCCCCCCCATTGAATCTATTATTGAAGGTATGATCCTAAAGATCAGGCCTTACCCCAAAAGGGTTATCTATTCATTACTATAATGCGGCGTTACTGATTTATATCGATTTGGCTATCTTAAAATCTGAATTATTTTAATAATAAGCGCTCGTTAAGGTGCCTTTACACTCTACGCACCTCACCTTCGAACAGGTTCACCCCCGAACCTTGCCGTACCGGCGTTCCACAAACAGCCATTTGTACATAACGTGACGTTAAGCGAACAAATATGGCTGACGCAACCAACGCTAGCTTATGATGAAGAGAAAATCTCCATTATCAATATATTTTATTTCATCTTAAAAATAAAAAATCTGGTGCGTGCTCGCAACACACAACTTTCACTTACCAACTTACTTAGATTAGAAATTAATGCGTTTTGTTAGTTGCCACTTCTCAAATAAACAGAACTGCTTTAATTATGAACAATGGTCTGTCATTAAAGGCGTACTCCGCATGCGTGGGCTCTACGAGCTTTATGAGTTGACCGAATATTTTACTTTTTTTCTCCTCTTTATGTTTTCTTTATTTTTATCATATCTCATATTTAGCCATTTCTTATTTGTAGACGTAACGAGAGACAGTTAATTTCTGCATATAAACAAAAACAAAGGTACTTTATAGGAAACAAACAAACAAAAAAGGCCCACCCCCCCCAAAAAAAAACCCCTCAAACATTTTAATAATGATAAAGCTTACCTGATATGAAAGAACCGTTTTTGAGATCATCGAAAAAAGGCAAAAATTGGAAAAAAATTATTAAATAAAGTCCCCCCTCCGGTTGATCGATTTTGATGAAATGTTGGCTATCACATCTTTGGCATATACATACATCACATACCCAGTTTGATCAAAATCGTTATAACCGTTTTTGAGTAAATAAAAAAAACACGTGAAAATGATATAACAATTATTATGTAAAGTCCCCCCTCCGGTTAATCAATTTTGATGAAATTTTCACAGTCATATTTCGGGCATATAAAAAGATGAAATACTCAGTTTAATCAAAATCGTTAGAGCCGTTTTTGAGAAAATCGAAAAAAACCTAAAAAGTTATTAAGTAAAGTACCCCCTCCCTTTAAGTAACTTTGATGAAATTTATGCTGTCACATCGCGGGAATATACATACACTAAATACCTAATTTCAGGATCGCACGGTTTATAGTTTTTGAGCTAGTCTGTTCACACACACACACACAGACACACACACACACAGACCATTTCGCGGGACTTGGTCATTTCGACTCAGGGGACCCCAAAACGTCTATTTCCGTTGAAAACCGGAAGTCGAATTTTTTCACGATCGCAATACTTCCACTTACTATATATAGGTAAGTGTGGGCCGGGGATAGCCGAGCGTGTTGGAGCGCGGCCCGCTTTAACACGCTCGAGCCGAACGGTGGCGGTTCGAATCCGCCCTGGGATGGTTGACTTTTATTTCGTGGAGGTCCCACGGAATAAAATCTCGACCTACCCACCATGGTTAGGATAGGTTGGTTACACCTGTAGAGTAACCCCCCGTATGCTACACATGGCCAGGAAGGGGTACCAAATAAAAAAAAAAAAAAAAAAAAAAAAAAAAAAAAAAAAAAAAAAAAAATATCTATAGGTAAGTGAAAATAATACTTTCACTTACTATATATATTTCATATATAGGTAAGTGAAAGTAAAAATAGGAGACGAGTTACAAACGGAAAACCCAAATCAAAAGTGACACTAGCGCCACATGTGAACAGATGAATACCGGTTAGAATTAGTTTGAATACCCGGATTTTTAAGGTTTTTCGAGGGTAAAGTTCGTAGAGTGTAAAGGCGCCTTTGCATTCTAGTAATGCACACTAATATAACATATATATCAGATAAGCCTTATTAAATCGATACCCGAGCGCATAATCCAAAATTTTATATAATTTTCATAATCAGTACTCAAATTTACCGATCAGCCGACCCCAATATTGTTTATATCGCGTTAGTTGTAATAAATCGATACCTGAGAACGTCATCGGAAAATCAATATCATTTTCTTAATCAGCAACTAAATAAACCGCCTAACAGATCCCAATATTACTTTCACTTACCTATATATGAAATATATAGTAAGTGGAAGTATTGCGATCGTGAAAAAATTCGACTTCCGGTTTTCAACGGAAATACACGTTTTGGGGTCCCCTGAGTCCAATTAACCAAGTCCCGCGAAATGGTCTGTGTGTGTGTGTGTGTGTGTGTGTGTGTGTGTGTGTGTGTGTGTGTGTGTGTGTGTGTGTGTGTGTGTGTGTGTGTGTGTGAGTGTGTGAACAGACTAGCTCAAAAACTACAAACCGTGCGATCCTGAAATTGGGTATTTAGTGTAGGTATATGCCCGCGATGTGACAGCATAAATTTCACCAAAATTACTTAAAGGGAGGGGGTACTTTACTTAATAACTTTTTAGGTTTTTATCGATTTTCTCAAAAACGGCTCTAACGATTTTGATTAAACTGAGTATTTCATCTATTTATATGCCCGAGATATGACTGTAAAAATTTCATCAAAATTGATTAACCGGAGGGGGGACTTTACTTAATAAATTTTGTAACATTTTCACGTGTTTTTTTTTATTTACTCTAAATCGGCTTAACGATTTTGATCAAACTGGGTATTTGATGTATGTATATGCCAAATATGTGATAGCCAACATTTCATCAAAATTGATCAACCGAAGGGGGGACTTTACTTAATAAATTTTGTATCATTTTCACGGGTTTTTTTATTTACTCAAAAACGGCTTTAACGATTAATAAAAATAAGATTTGAAGTTAGAAAAATGTTTGACTTTGGGAAATGATATTTAACAAATCACGTCAATTTCTTATCTAAGTAAGTTGGTAAGTGAAAGTTGTGTGTTGCGCGCACGCACCAGATTTTTTTTTTTTTAATATCAGATAAGTTGTAATAATAAAAACATACCTGAGTAAGCTTGAGATTGAAATCGATATTTTTTTCATTATCAGCATCCTTGACAAGCTGATAATCGATCTTAAGGTTGCTTATTATACACTATAAGATTTCCATAAAAACGATAACCCAATAATGTATACCAACTAAAATGGAGAAATCCACCCCTCCCCCCCCCCCCCCAAAAAAAAAAGCTTATATATTTGTATTTTAACAATTAAAATCAAACTTAGACCCTAATACTGGTCTTACTGTGTTCGAATCAATCTGTTCTGGGGGTCACCTGTGGTGTTGTGGTTAGCATGGCAACCTACAATACTAAAGATCGCGGGTTCAATTCCAGCGGTGGCCCTAGGATTTTTTAATGGGAGTAAAAAATCCTTAGCTATGCCGTCCCTCGGATAGGACGTAAAATGGAGGTCCCGAGCCTGTACGATGTCAGGTACTCGTTAAAGATCCCTATCCTAATTATACCTGGATAGGCAAAATTCAGGACTCCCACTGTAGCATCGTCCGATTAGCCTTAGTAGCATAAAAATGGACGTTAAACAAACAAACAAACAAATCAATCTGTTCTGAGATCCCACCCATCAATCATAGAAGAGAGAGATTCGAACACGGGAATGGCCTCACGGTTAGCTCAGTGGTAAGAGCGCTGCAAGGGAGATGCAGAGGACCTGGATTCGATTCCCGGCCGAGGTCGAATCTTTATTTTCTTATTAAATTGATAAAAAATAATTGTTTCAAAATAATAAATGATTGAATTTCAACATATTGTAAAAATTATGTGGGTTATACAATTTTTATTAAACAAAAATAATAATTTACAATGTCACACAAACTATGAATAAACAAAACAATTAAAGAGGTTACAAAAATGATCACTTTGTAACACAGAAATAATCACGAGACTTGAGCTTCAGAAAAAGACTAGCTCTCCAGTCCATCGCTCTAAGGAGACTAAACATAAGTATCTAGTCATAGGAAGGTTCGAGGCCAGCGTAGATGTTACTCGAACATCTTAGTCACAAACATGTACTGTTATAGTTTGTACCAACTTTTAGTTTGTTCCAACAAGTCTATAGGCGGGCGCAAGCGACGGTGCTGCTTCTGCGACGGCGCTGCAGGAACTAGAGAAACGGGGATAAAAGCGGGGCTATTACCTGGCATTCATAGAGTTTTTTGGCGTTTTTAATTTATTTTTCCATAATTAAAACCCGATTGAACAAAAAATCATTTGAAAAATATCTAATAGGTATTGCTCGGTCCCTCAGTGTTCAATTAGAAAATCAAAAGACGTGTCATTCCCTTTCATTTCCAAAAAATAAAAAGCTTCTTAAAGAGTGGATTGTAAAATTAAGAATAGATAAGCCTCTTTCGAAACATATGACGATATGTAGTCTTTATTTTAAAGAAAGAGACTATATTTATTCAGGTAAATATTAGTATTTGACATTTTATTATTCCAAAATGCTAGTTTTATGCAAATAACATTGAGACCATAGTGTCATAGATTTGTTTTTCTTTTTTAATTTTCCCCATTTTTCTATTACATCCGTTGTGCTTAATTGTTCCATGTTTTCAATGCGAAGCCTGAAAGTTTTGAGAAATAAATAAATAATATGACAAAGAATCTAAGCTGTCATAACAATGATTGTGTGAATAGGTAATTAATGTTATTACTAACCGAAAAACGTCGAGTAAAGTTACAATGATGTGTTTGCATTTACCAGAACTACCAGCTTTACACGTACAATGACAAGAAAATTGCTTATTATTATTAATAAATTTGATTTCCACTTTTATTTGATGGGGCAGTCCTTTAAGATTGCTAGTTTGAAGGCACGAGGCTTGTAAAATAACTGTTTTTTAATTTTTAGATATTATTCCACATGTAAATATGTGGTTTGCATCAAGAATAGCCTGCCCTTCAATTAATGGTCTTTTAAAATTACCAATTATCTCTATCACATCTACTATGTCTAACACCGTTCTTTCCGACATTTTGCAAAACTACTAGCGCACCCTATATTCGATTGCTCCCGCCTATTAACTATTTAAAACCATATTTTTTGTGTTTTGTTTTACGTTACAATATATTAGATATCATTGTGATAAAGATCATAACAGGGCTTTTTTTTCCGTTCCGAAATGAAGAAGTCATGTTGTGATTTTTATTTATTTATTAGAAGTATAAAAGTACGGATTTGACTTTTATTCTCTTTCGGAGAAAATAAAAGATTTCGAAATGTGTAGGAAGATTCCAAATTAAAGCTGAAAAAGGTCTCAAAACTTTCTTTTTATTCTCCACCTGGTTATTGTTGTAGCTTAATGCATTAGCAATGAATGAATGAATGAATGAATGATTTTATTTACAAAATAATATAAATACAAGAATAATGTAAATACAAGGTTTACAAGCCTTAGCTTTTTTAACTTACAAATTTACCTTTATCATATATTAAAATAAGCAAGACAATTACAATAGGGGAAAAAAGAAAAAAGAAAAAAACCCACATTCTCGACAGAGTAAAATTAAATAAACTTAAATTAATAAGTATAAGATTACTATGGACGTTATTACAATTTAATCAAAATATAAAAAAATTACAATTAGTTTAATATACTTGTATACTTGATGATTAAAATAAAAAAATAACATTTTGAATTAAGATTAAACATAAATAAGGCTTATACTAGATCAAAAATAATAATTTTAAAGTTCCACATGTTTCACTCGTTTGTGCTTGTGTTTTTTGCAGCATGAGTTATCATATGTATAACTAACTATTGTTCTTATATGCTCGTGTGGGCTATTGTCACAGGAATTAAAGAAATCCGTTGCTAGGACATATTGCTGAATTTTTGGAATATCTAAAACTTCGTGCATGTGCATAATTGGCGTATGTCTAGGAAAGGACCCTATAAATCTCATGCATTTATTTTGTACTACTTGTAAGGGTCTGGCCACACATGTCCGCACCGGATCCGCACCGTAGCAATAATACAGGTTATGTTCAGAATATTTTTAATTTAACTTACATATTACCTTTAGTTATGCCTAAAGTGGCCTGTGTCTGACATGTGTGGCTTGAACTTTAGGCATAACTAAAGGTAATATGTAAGTTAAATTAAAAATATTCTGAACATAACCTGTATTATTGCTACGGTGCGGATCCGGTGCGGACATGTGTGGCCAGACCTTAACTCTGAGTAGTTAGTTGCACACGTGTTTGACCAAATTGGGCATGCATAGAGCAGAAGGGGTCTTATGTATAAATAATAAATTAATCTCCTGTTTATTAGATTTAAACTAGAGTTTCTATTCAATAGAGTGAATAATTTTTGTAGTATCCCGATTGCTTTATCACATTGGTCTTTTATATGTTTTGTGAAAGTCAATTTTGAATCTAAGGTTAAACCAAGATATTTAACGCTTGATTTCAAATCGATGGGTTGTCCTTTTAATTTAACCTTGCTGCTCATATCAGGCCTTCTTTTTGTGAATAGAATTACTTCAGTTTTATCCTCATTCGGCTTAATTTTCCACCTATTAAAATGTTTAAAAACGTTTACTATTGTCTTGGTGAGGTGATTGGCAATAGTGTCTACTCTGTAAGAGGCAATATAGAGAGCTGCATCATCTGCATATAGTGCAATATTGCAATGCATTAGCAACATAATTTTTCAGGATAGTTTCTTCATTACCATAGCGTACTTTCTCACTTATTTTTTAATATACAAATTACCATTTTTTAAACTATTTTAATACCGCTCCACCATATCTTGAGCACACTGGCAATGACTGAAGTGTTTCGGGGGTCTAGGCTCACCTGGCTACTCAGGAATAAAAAAGAGATAATTGAGAGCTGGAAGAATCACCTTCTCTCGGGAGATATCGAAAGAGCCTTGAACTCTGAGTACAAACCTCTATTCCGGCGGCTGAGTTCCCTTGGTCTTGGTGAGGAGTATCTCCGCTTCAATTTGGGTATAGAAAAGAAGAGAGCCCTTATCCAGCTTAGATTGACGTCCTCCAGTGAGATTCGGCTATACTTATACGGCACAGCTTACAAGCTGGATACCCAGGTCATCTGTAGTGTGTGTAACCTGCAAAGACCAAAGACCTTGACTCACCTTATCTTCGAATGCCCTGCCTACCAGTTTCTAAGAACCCAATATCTCCAAGGCTTTTTACAAGCTTACCTTCTGATAATGAAGAATAGCTTATTTGCCTTTTTAACCATCAAGAAGGACATTTATTATCAAATATTTTTTATTATCTAACTGGGGCCTTGAGGATTAGAGCATTTAGGGACTATTCACACTATCGGTTTCACGCCCGCTCCACTCTCGCTCCGCTCCCGGTCCGCTCTCGCTCTACCCCATTCACACTAGCGCTCCGCTCCCGCTCCACTCCCGGTCCGCTCTCCTAATGTCTTACCATATTCACACTATATAATTTTACACCGTTCAATTTTGAAAGGTTTAAGCTATTAAAGCCATTAATAATCGAAGTTTTCTGTTTCCGGATTTTAATTAATGATTAACTTTCAGTTATTTAAGTATTCATTTATTCTTCAATTTTACGGCCAAAAAAAAAAAAAAAAAAAAATTTCGTTTGTAGAAATAACTGGTAAGTGTACTTTTCTTGATGAAGAAGATAATATTATCAAAAAATATAATAAGAAGAATATATTGCAACACAATGATAATTATTAATAATAATTATAAATTAATTTAATTAATGGTGAAGAAATAATTTAATTTTTTTTCGGAATGTATTCAAATACGCTTGAAAATTTCAAGTTGAAATCGGTAAATGCTACAAATTTACCGATTGTATTCTCTTCTTTTCCTGATTAATATTTTAATTATTTTTTGCTTTAATATATTTTTTTGTTAATTATCTGACATTTTTCATAATATACTGCATTTTTATTCGTTTCAAATTAAACGTTATTTTATAATAGCAACGAGTGTGTAGTCAATAAATAAATCGGTGACCATTTTTTACGAGTACATTAATTCATAGCAAAATATATCTCAAACATAACGTGATTTTTTCACGTCGAAAAACCGCGCGTATTGTTGGTGATTTTTTTTTTTTTTTTATCATTTCAATCGTATTCGAATACATTCGGAAAAAAAATTTAAATTATTTCTTCACCATTAATTAAATTAATTTATAATTATACATATATTTTAAAGTTGAACTTTTTTGGCCGTAAAATTGATGAATAAATAAATACTCTAATAACTGAAAGTTAATTATTAATTAAAATCCAAATACAGACGGTTTCGATTATTAATGGCTTCAATCGTGAACGGTTTAAAATTATATAATGTGAATATGAAAAGACTTTAGGAGAGTGGAGCGAGAGTGGAGCGGGAGTGGAGCGAGAGTGGAGCGGGGCCGGACCTGTGATTAATTAACCGGATATTGTGATTAACCTCTCTCTATTCCTCTTTAGAATATTTTGCCAGTGAGACCGGACCTGGAGCGGAGCGGGAGCGGAGCGCTAGTGTGAATGGGGTAGAGCGAGAGCGGACCGGGAGTGGAGCGAGACCGGAGCGGTACCGATAGTGGAATTCTCTGTCTATTTCTCTTTAGATTATTTGAGCGGACCGGGAGTGGAGCGGGAGCGGAGCGTTAGTGTGAATCCGCCCTTATAATTTTTGAATAGATTTGGATATAAGAACTGTTGTTTGTTATAGCTACAATGTAATTTTTAATTTTATTTATTATTATTATTTTATTTTCATTTTTTATATCCCTGGGCCACCAGACCCCTGTAATTGTTATTTTTACAAATACAGTAATTTTGATTGATAAACTATTTTAATACATGTTACATAGTTTTTAAATTTTATAATTTTTTCTTGATGAAGTTTTGACTGATAGTTTTGAAAATGCTCTAAAAAGGAGTGAAAAGATTAATATTCGAAATCTGTGTTAAACTCTTAAGGAAGATCAGTGTTTCACGGCTAATTTATTTATTATTGTTATTTAATTGTTTGTTTATAAACTTCCTTGTGTTCTCTATAGATCTTATTATTACAATAATAAGCTAATTCTTCGTTCCCTTAATTTACTTTCTGGAAGCTCCAGAATGTTATATTCATAAAAGGCACTAAGAGACCCGGCGATGTATCTTCTCTGTTGAAATTTTAAAATGATGAAACTTTTATTGGTTCCAAGTAGCGTTCCCCCGGTGGAAAATGGATTGATGAGCTTGTTTAGTGATATACAGTCCCTTCTCTCTTCCACCTAACCTCGGAATAAAATTTTAATTCCTAATGGCTACAACACTTGCGTTATTGCATTTCCAGAGGCCCGTGGCGCATGGGCGGATTTAGGTCTCGATATCTGGGGGTGCGAGCTCACCGGAAGATATCAGGTATTTGTACCAAATTCAAACACAAAGCACCAATGAAATGGTCAGTTTTTAGGCCTAAAAATGTAGCCTATTTCTTTTATCTAACACAAAATCTTGCGTATTTTAATTATGTCAGCTGATCTTAACAATCTGTTTTAAATAGCGTTTTGTTCTTATGTATTATTTTGCTCACGAATTAGTTAAAAAATTAGAATAGATTTTATTTCTTGTATTATTCGACCGTACTTACACCCCAGCTCTGTAAATTCATTCCGGTTCTGAAAGGACTTCTGAGGGTTCATATAAAAGTTGCCGTTGGTGATAAACGATTTATATGGCTGTGTTTGTCTTCATAAAATGTCGGCGCATTAGTCACACTTTTCCTTGCTTTTTTTTTTTTTTGGACGCTAGTCGTTTGTTTCGCTTGGCCATGGTCGATATTTTATAGCTTTGTTGACTGAATGTTTTGACTTTGTAAATATTTTTCTTTCTTTTCCTAATCATTTTTCTTTGGACGATTCTTAATTCTCCTTTTTTTTTTTTTTTTTTTTTTTTTTTTTTTTTTTTTTTTTTTTTTTTTTTTTTTTTTTTTTTTTTTTACGTCCGCTTTACGACACGAGGGCTAATCGGGACGGGTTACCTATGGGTAACCAACCTATTCTAATCCATGGCAAGCCGCTGAGTCTGTTCATTGAGACCGTCACCGTACAGAATTGAGCTGGCTTGGGCGGGATTCGAACCCGCACCGACAGAGTGGGAGTCGGAGACGCTATCCCCTCGGCCACGCCGCGGCCCTGATATTTGTTTTTATTTGTCTTTTGTTCCAGGTGATTAACATCTGACTATATTTCTATTATAATATTTTTATTATCTTATGTGCGACTTTTCGGACTCTCTGTCCATCATCAAGTACCTTAAAATTTCTAAATTGAATATTTCAGATGATGGGTCTGCCTTCACTGGTCACGATTTCCAAAAATTTCTAGAGAGCTATGCTATCAAACATATCACTTGTGCTCCATTTCATCCTGCCTCGAACGGTCAGGCAGAGCGCTATGTGTACACTCTAAAACAAGCACTGAAGTCTATGAAAAATAAACCAGGCTCATTACAGAACCACATTAACTCCTTCCTTTTTGCTTATCGTCAATCACCTAACATTACAACAGGTGAATCTCCGGCACAAAGGTTTTTGAAGCGAGAAATCGGGTCAAAACTGGACCTAGTGAAACCAGACCCTGTCCTAGATGTCGTTGAAAAACTACGGAAGACAACCTTATTTTCAGATAGAGGGTTTTCCGAAAGAGACAGAGTGGCAGTACGGGATTATAGATCCCCTGATAAGAAATGGTCAAATGGAACGGTCATAAGCAAGGATGGTCAATTAAACTACACCGTGGACGTTGATGGACATTGTTGGAGACGTCATGTTAACCAAATGAAGCCTTGTGGGCCTAGGTTGAGCAATACGAGGCTTTATACTTGTTATATTCCTCAAAACTTAGAGTCTCAAGCCGCGCATCCATCCACTAGTAGCGGCTCAGACCCGGAATCTGGAAAAGTAGGTAAGCAGGAGGCACATTCGCTGACGCACGAAGAAGAAGCAATGCAAAGTGCCCAGACTCAGGTTGAAGCTCCCCCGGCACAACATCTACCAACGATAGATGGTGGCACCAATGCAGTTGGAAGCTCTCTACAGGAGCAGGAGCCAGCGGCCGAGGTAGACAACAGTATGGCAGTTGGACGCACTCGACCTCGCCGAAACATCAAGAAGCCTGATAGGCTAAACCTGTTAATAATAAACTGTTTTGGTAAGAGGGAAGATATGTTATATACATATGTACAATCGGTCTTAGTGTACAATCGATACTTTAAAGGAAAAAACATATTGTAAAGTTAAGAATAAACAGTTGTTGTAATTGCTTTGTAATAAGCAGACTGTTTGGTCTCCAGCCCCACCTTTAAAATGATGGTGTAGGTCCCTGGAGACCATACTTTTTTATATGATAAATGAAATATGAGTGGACTGTTTGGTTTATAAAATGAAGGTAAATTACTTTAATGAGCATATTTATTACGATTTTAGCATTCGTTAACTCACTAGAGATGAGTTCCTGGCAAAAAAAAAAGGGGGGGTTGTGTCTTCCTGCATTTTGAGTGCCTCCGTCCGTCCGGAGTTTTGAGGGGCCTCCGTCGCCGCCTTCTTTCTTCTACTCCTGCATATCAGCGACGATTTTCTTTTTTTTTTTTTACCCTTTTCTCTTCTCACCCCTGTCGCACTTGTACCGGACTTTTCTTGCTCTGGGTAAAGTTCAAGCCCGCAGTGTTGCCATGGCAGTTTGGCCCCGCACACCCGTACAAGCGAGGGGGGGTTTAACATAAAATTTATGTTGGGCTCTGGGTCCCCAACACAGACCTATCAACTTTGTTGTGTTCATTCTAATTTTAATACTAAGTTAACGAACTACGTATACTTAGGTACTTAGCGACTTAACATTTGGCGCAGTCGGTATTTGGATCTACGTGCACAATGTCCGACGAGTGTCCGGTAACGGTGAGCTATTTCCTACATCCACCGTTTTTAAAACATACAACAAAAACCTCATCAGGCCGTTAGGTATAGCAAAATTAAAAGTTGCTTACAGCAATATTGTTACATATTTAACGCTTTACGTTGTCAAAGAGAATTATTCATCGATCATGGGTCGAGAGTGGATAGATAAATTGAATATAATTGAAGTTAAAAATGTTAACAAAATAAAAAATGTATCTGAGATTGATAACCTGCTATCGAAATATAACCTTTTTACTGATAATGTAGAGGTCATTCGAGATTTTATTTACCAAATAAATTTAAAAGAAAATTCCCAACCAATTTTCAAACGGGCCCGACCTGTACCATTTACTTTGCTGCCCGGTGTAGAAAAAGAACTCAAAAGATTAGAAATGGAGGGTATAATCAGTAAAACCCCTTATTCAGACTGGGCAACACCAATTGTTCCAGTTAGGAAACCAAATGGGGATATCCGCATATGTGCGGATTATAGTGGAACTAATTAACTACATATACTTATGTCAATAGCGACTCAACAGTTTGGCTTAGTTTTACAACTTATCTAAACGTATTGCTATAGTAAGGTAGGTATTTCAATTTTGATAAATATAGGTATGTTCCAACAAGCGTTGAAAACCAGTTATGAAGTAACACACTGCGCAAGTCCCTCCCCCCACTCTTTTGATCCTAATATGATTGGTTGGTTGTAGAAACCATGCTCGATGAATCAAATGGGAAAACTAACTTAAGTTCCGGAAGAGTAGGAGGACATAAGCAGTCTGTTAGTTATCAATGTTTTTAAAGTGCTTGTTTGAACAAATCTAACAGTGGACCATTCTCGGTAATATATCTTTCGGATGAGATCAAGAATTGTTATAGCAAGCCGTGAAAATGTGAAAATTGATTGGCTTAAGTTTAAGAACAGGAAATCGTAGCATTAAACGAAAATGATTCTTGTTTTTTTTTTTTTTAAATTTTCGTATGGATTATAATGCTTCATTTTGTATGTGTTTTATTTCTTTATCACCTTTATAAAAATTTCCAATATTTCAACATATATGCTTGCCTATGTCCACTATTTGGTTGGCTTAGTTTTATCACTGATCTAAAAGTATTTTACTACAAGGTATTTCAATTTTGATGGGGGTCACCTGTGGTGTTGTGGTTAGCATAGTAACATACAATATCGCAGGTTCGCTTCCGGAGGTGGCACCAGGATTTTTTAATGGGACTGAAAAATTCTTGGTTATACAGTCCCTCGGGATAGGACGTAAAATTGAGGTCCCGAGGCTGTTCGATGTCAGGTGCTCTTTAAAGATCCCTATCCTAATTATACCTAGGTAAGCAAAATTTAGGACTCTCGCTGTAGCGTCGTCCGATTAGCCTTAGTGGGATAAAGTGGCATTAAATAACAATAATTTCAATTTTGATAAATATGAGGTTTGTTCAAACAAGTATTGATAACCACTATCAAATAACAGACTGCGCATGTCCTTCCCCAATATTTTCATCCTAAATATGATTGGTTGGTTTTAGAAACCATGCTCGATAAATCGATTAGAAAAAGCAACTTTAGTACCAAAAGATTGGGAGGAGGACATGCGCAGTCTGTTAGTTACCAATGTTTTTAAAATGCTAGTTGGAAAATACCCAACAATCATTCTTGGAATTCCATCTTTAGGATGGGATTAAGAATTGTTATAGCAAGTCATGAAGATGTAAATGTTGATTGGCTTAAGAACAGCAAATCGTCGCATTAAACGATAATGATTCTTTTGATTTTAAATTTCCGTATGGATTGATTTGCTTGATTGATTGATTGATATTCCTTATGGAAGATAATACTTCATTTTGTATGTGTTTTATTTCTTTATCACCTTTTTCAAAATTTCCAATATTTTTTCATATATGCTTGCCTATGTCCACTATTTGGTTGGCTTAGTTTTATCACTGATCTAAAAGTATTTTACTACAAGGTATTTCAATTTTGATGGGGGTCACCTGTGGTGTTGTGGTTAGCATAGTAACATACAATATCGCAGGTTCGCTTCCGGAGGTGGCACCAGGATTTTTTAATGGGACTGAAAAATTCTTGGTTATACAGTCCCTCGGGATAGGACGTAAAATTGAGGTCCCGAGGCTGTTCGATGTCAGGTGCTCTTTAAAGATCCCTATCCTAATTATACCTAGGTAAGCAAAATTTAGGACTCTCGCTGTAGCGTCGTCCGATTAGCCTTAGTGGGATAAAGTGGCATTAAATAACAATAATTTCAATTTTGATAAATATGAGGTTTGTTCAAACAAGTATTGATAACCACTATCAAATAACAGACTGCGCATGTCCTTCCCCAATATTTTCATCCTAAATATGATTGGTTGGTTTTAGAAACCATGCTCGATAAATCGATTAGAAAAAGCAACTTTAGTACCAAAAGATTGGGAGGAGGACATGCGCAGTCTGTTAGTTACCAATGTTTTTAAAATGCTAGTTGGAAAATACCCAACAATCATTCTTGGAATTCCATCTTTAGGATGGGATTAAGAATTGTTGTACACCAAGAATTGAAGATGTAAAGTTGATTGGCTTAAGTTTAAGAACAGCAATTAAACGACAATGATTCTTATTTTTTTTTAATTTCCGTATGGATTGTAATGCTTCATTTCGTACTTTTATGTTTTATTTCTTTACCACCTTTATCGAAATGTCAATTATTTTAACACTGAATTTTTAGCAAGTTAAAAATCCACTCTTGTGTTGTATATACGATAGGAAGGGTAACTAAATTTATATTTATGTCAGGGCATATGTAGAACATCTGATTTAGTTAGCAAGTTTAGTAAATGTAGTTTATAGCTTTCAACAACAAATTGATTAATTTATTAAAAAATAACAATCACTTCAACATTCCATCTTTATACAATCCGGCCAACATATTTTACCAAGAGAAGACGTCGATACAGGCCATGGCAGGATATGCCGCATAACCATGGCAACATTGTCAATCCGTCTTTGAAAAACAAATTATGTGTTGTAACAGTTTTACTAATTTAAAAGCGTTTTAAAAATTCCAACGTTTCTTTCGGAACCCCAGAAGAGTGGTATGTCATGGTGTCGGGTATGCGTGCCCAGAACAATCTAGTCTCGACGGGGCTGCGGCCCACCAACGAGGTATCAGCACTGCTCCAGAAGAGAGGTTACAAGCTCGGCAAGACGATCGGCGAAGGATCATACTGCAAGGTACCGTTCTTCCACTTCTTATCATCTCAAATATATCGATATATCGTTTGTGCCATCTCAATATCTATGATAACAAGTAAAGTGGAACATAACCTCAAAAGGTTGAGACCTGGTAGTGTTTTTCCACATGTTCATTATACGTAATAAGTCAACGTAATTTTTTTTTTTTTTCGTAAACCCATAACTTGAAAAGGTTTCTGTGTTATGGATGATGCCGAAAGCTTACCGACAGAACAAAACGGTGAAAAACAAAGCACTTCTTCCATTTCATATATTGTGTGGTTATAGACTCGGGCGTGTCATCAATGAAGGTACCTACAGCAAGGTAAGGCCTACCTTGATCTTTCCATAGCATTCCTTTTCTAAGGAAACCTAAACTACGTTTGTTTGTTCCGTTTTAAGTAATTTTATACCACTTTGGCTAATCCAAATACAACATTCGCTTAAAAATCGCTCCACCCTTTCTTTATTTTTTCTCTTTATTGCTTTTAAGATTTTACATCTTGTAGCAAGGAGTTCTCCAGGCATAAATTGTACATACAAATAAATTAATAAGTTTTACATACAAAAAATAAAAATATATACATAATAATAATAAAATAAGTAAAAGTATATATAAATGAACAAAATTAACTTTACACTGATTCGTATCGGAATAAAAAAATAATACAGAGGGGAAAAAAACAGAATTATACATAACTAGGTAATGAAATAATCATTCATCTTCTTCAGAAAATTGCTCCTCTCCTTCCATAATTATATTACATTTATAAAGATAAGCAGACATGTATTTAAAAAATATATGTACATCTTACACAAGTATTTACCCATCAGAAGCTATCTATATATAAGAAAAATAAATCAAATAATTTCCATTGAATTAATTTCAAAAACCCTAAAAATAAAAGTTATTCGTACATGATGAAGCTTCTTATTTTTGTACTTTGTTTAATATAAATGAAAATATTATTAATTTTCTTTATATTGTCAATTGTGAACAAATCCTCAAACATTAAATCGGGACTGAGATCTAGATTTAAATAAAATTGTAGAAATTGGGATCTTATGGGAGCTAATATGGGACATGAAATAAAAAAATGTTTAAGGTTGTCAGGTTCATTACTATTTCTGAGTGGGCATTTTGAATGGGGGTCAAAACTAAAAATAGATCCGCTGATAATTAATCTTTGAAATTTATTTCCTGCTAACCTAACCTGAGAGATTGTTCTGATTTTATTTATATGACAACGAAACCTTAGGTAGTCTTCACCAAAAGCAAGATTTGATAGGTTCCTGAAATGACCCTTTCTTTATTTATAAATTAGGCATCTAACTCGATTTTGTTTAATATTTAGAGTTTCATTAAGGATGACGAAAAAGAGGAACAAGAAATAAATAAATTGCAGAAGGACACTTTATTTAAATACGTTAGGCAACAGAACCAGATAATAAATCCAAAACGTAAACCCATATACAAATTTTAATTAAGGTCAATACAAAAACACTTCGAATACAAAAAATCTGGTGCGTGTGTGCAACACACAACTTTCACTTACCAACTTTCCCCCCCTCTCAGAGATTTTTTGAAGCCACTACTGATTATCATTTTTAGAATTTTATTAAGGATGACCAAAAAGAAAAACAACAATAAACAAATTGCTAAAGATCAATTTATTTGAATACTCTAGGTATTTAGATAAATAAAGAACCAGATAGTAAATCCAAAACGTAAGTCTATATACAAGTCCAGATCGATAACAATTTTAATTACTATATACTAAAAACACTTCGAAAACAAAAAACAGGACGAATCACACACAGCTAACTTTTCTAACCAACTACATCAACACTTATGTCTGCACATATATCTCTGCTATGTTTGTCTGCTTAGACGTATTTACCAATGATCATAAATAAAAATGTTTTTGATAAAAACAAGCTTCCTAACGATGTATTTCAGTTATCAAAAACAAAGAAAAACGCTCCCCCCCTCTCAGAGATTTTTTTAAGCCACTACTGATTATCACTTTTAGAATTTTATTAAGGATGACCAAACCGAAAAATAACAATAAACAAATTGCAAAAGATCAATTTATTTAAATACGCTAGGTATTTAGATAAATAAAGAACCAGATAGTAAATCCAAAACGTAAGTCTATATACAAAGTCCAGATCGATGACAATTTTACTTACTATATACAAAAAACACTTCGAATACAAAAAAAACTTCGAATACAAAAAACAGGACGAATCACAAACAGCTAACTTTTCTAACCAACTACATCAACACTTATGTCTGCACATATATCTCTGCTATGTTTGTCTGCTTAGACGTATTTACCAATGATCATAAATAAAAATGTGTTTGATAAAAACAAGCTTCCTAACGATGTATTTCAGTTATCAAAAACAATGAAAAAAGCGCCCCCCCTCTCAGAGATTTTTTTAAGCCACTACTGATTATCACTTTCAGAATTTTATTAAGGATGACCAAACCGAAAAATAACAATAAACAAATTGCTAAAGATCGATTTATTTAAATACGCTAGGTATTAAGGTAAATAAAGAACCAGATAGTAAATCCAAAACGTTAGTCCATATACAAAGTCCAGATCGATAACAATTTTAATTACTATATACAAAAAACACTTCGAAAACAAAAAATAGAACGAATCACACACAACTGAAGTTTGTAACCAACAACGTTAACACTTGATATGTTGATATGCTAAGACATATTTACCACTGATCATGAATTAAAATCTGTTTGATAAAAACAAGAATAACAAAAATAATTATGCTTAAATAAAGTAATAAGATTAATTAATAAAATAATATATAAAACTGTAATCAGTGGCGAATCTAATTTAAATGGCCTTTAACATAATTAAGAAGATGGTCGTTCACTTGCGACCCATTACAACCTAAACTACGTTTGTTTGTTTCGTTTTACTTAACTTTATGCCACTAAGGCTAATCCAAATACAACCAATCAATAATCATAAAAATCGCTCAAGCCTTTCTTGATTTATAAATTATGTATCTAACTCCATTTTATTTAATATGTCTGCAATAAATTATAAAATGTCTAAAACTAGAAAAGTTAGATGTGGTTCTGAAAGTCGAAAGACATTATTGAGATTTCAGAAGAAAAAATAATAAATACTATTTAAAAACCGCATAAAAAAAGTTTAAATAGGTCATGACCCCCCCCAAATATTTTGGCTGTTTCAATTTTGTATTGTATTTTTAAAGGAATAATGCAGTTAGGTAGCCACTATGCCATAAACATAACACTTCTGGTTGTGAAAAGTGACGTTAAAACAAACAAACAAAAATGGTGCTGTCTGCCACGTGATTGCAAGACAGGGGGTCATGACCCCCCCCCCCCCCCAAATTCGTGCTAAATCCGCACCCGTTCAAACTTCAACTTTGAATTATTCGAAATGGGAAAAATGTCAGTTAGACCCTTTCCATACAATGTCCACTTATATTCTATTGTTCTGATATAGATATTGTTTGTTTATTTAGTGTCACTAAAGGCCATATTTATGAACGTTGCTAAGGAAAGCCTTACTAAAGGTTTCCTTAAACTGCACATTTTTAGTAATAGGGAAAAATAGAAAACCAAAATTGCTTAAGTGGTAAAGCAATCTTGAAATAATCCTTGACGTTAATTCTTTCGATACAAACAATAAATATTTCTCAAAACCGATTGCCTTGTGAATGGGGAATTTTTTTTCTCTTCTTTTTGAAAAAAAATAAAATAATTTTGAAGCTACACGCCTCCTATAAAAAAAAGCTCTAATACGTTTCGACCCAAATTTTAGGAAATCAGGTTTTTTTTACCCCGCTTCCAACTGTCAAAAAGCCCTGATGGTGACTTAAAATTTGTGTCGAAACGTTTGGTATAATAAAATATGTAATTGTCTCATTTTAGTGCTACTTATTTTGACCGCACTCCCAACCATTTCCTTTGTAAAAGACTGGAAAATGGCCTTGTGGCAGAAACGTTTTCAATTGTTAAATAAATAAAATTAAGGGGAAAAAAGGTTGTGCTATTGATTGCTCCTACCTAGTAGTTTAGATCAACTAAAACTAATAAAATGATATTTTTGTTTGTTCAGTGTTTGTTCTACTTTAAAAATAATCATTTATCACCAAGTTTGCTTTAAAACCAGCTTCATTCAAAATTTAAATTTTCCTAGAATCCTAAAATTGCTGATGTAGTGAAGCTCACTTGAAGTAATCGTGGATGTTAATTCTTTTTATAAAAATAAAAAAAGTTTCTCATAACCGATAGTTTATTTGCTCTACTGGATTTTTTTATTTATTTTTATGTTGGTTCATTCCATGTCAATTAGCCAAATCTAGTCAAATTTTGAGCCTCACCATGTCAGAATTTCTTGAAATTTAGTATATGTGTACTACATGTATCTAATAGTACAACTGTGAAATATTACTGAGATATGTCTACCCTTTTTTGAATTATTGGTCTCTAAAGCCCTAAAAATAGGACCAGAAACAGAAAAAAATCATGATTAAAAATAGCTGTAGATGTTTTCTAAATTTGACTATGATTATGAGATTAGTGTCGTTTAACAGCGCATTTCATGCCATTTGAGATGATATACAACAATGTATAGGTCGGTACTAAAACATTTTTTTAAAAACTAAATGTAAAATTTTAATTTCATTTTTCTCAAAAAGGACATTTTTTAAAAAGTTTATATTTTTTTGGAAAATAGGTAAGATTATATATATCCATACAACAAAATATAAAAGTGGGATGAAAATTTCTTCGTTACTAAAAAAATCTGGTGCGTGCGCGCAACACACAACTTTCACTTACCAAATTACTTAGATTAGAAATTGACGTGTTTTGCTAATTATCATTTCCTAAATTCACACATTTTTCTACATTCATATCTTATTTTTGTTAATCGTTAAAGCCGTTTTTGAGTAAATAAAAAAAACCGTGAAAATGATACAAAATTTATTAAGTAAAGTCCCCCCTCCCGTAGATCAATTTTGATGAAATTTTTACAGTCATATCTCGGGCATATAAATACATCAAATACCAAGTTTGATCAAAATCGTTAAAACCGTTTTTGAGTAAATAAAAAAACACGTGAAAATGATACAAAATTTATTAAGTAAAGTCCCCCCTCCGGTTAATCAATTTTGATGAAATTTTTACAGTCATATTTGGGGCAAATAAATAGATCAAATACTCAGTTTAATCAAAATCGTTAGAGCCGTTTTTGAGAAAATCGAAAAAAACGTAAAAAGTTATTAAATAAAGTACCCCCTCCCGTTGAGCAATTTTGATGAAATTTTTGCTGTCACATCGCGGGCATATACCTACACTAAATACCCAATTTCAGGTTCCCACGGTTTATAGTTTTTGAGCTAGTCTGTTCACATACACACACACACACACACACACAGACCATTTCGCGGGACTTGGTTATTTCGACTCAGGGGGTCCCAAAACGTGTATTTCCGTTGAAAACCGGAAGTCGAAAATTTTCACGATCGCAATACTTCCACTTACTATATATTTCATATATAGGTAAGTGAAAGTAAAAATTGGTAACTACTGATCAAATTTCATAAATCTAGCATTTTATGAATAAAAATCTGGTGCGTGCTCGCAACACACAACTTTCACTTACCAACTTACATAGATTAGAACTTAATGCGTTTTGTTAATTGCCACTTCTCAAATGAACAGAACATCTATAGGTAATAATAACGCATTGGTTTGTCATTAAAGGCGTACGGCGCATGCGTGAGCTCAAGGTGTTTTATGAGTTGACGGATTATTTTTCTTTTTTTCTCCTGTATATGTTTACTTGATTTTCTTCATATATCATATTTAGCCATTTCTTATTTTTAGGTGTGATGACAGACAGTTAATTTCTCAATATAAACTAAAACAAAGGTACTTTATAGGAAAACAAAAAAGGCCCCTTCCCCATTTAAGCCCTCTCAGAACATTTTAATAATGATAAAGCTTACCTGGTAATAAATAACAACTAATTTTCATTAAACATAACGAATTTGATAAAAATCGTTAAAGCCGTTTTTGAGATCATCGATCAAAAAGGTAAAAATTGAAAAAAAATTATAAAATAAAGTGCCCCCTCCGTTTGACCAATTTTGATGAATGTTGACTATCACATCTTTGGCATATAAATACATCAAATACCAAGTTTGATCAAAATCGTTAAAACCGTTTTTGAGTAAATAAAAAAAACACGTGAAAATGATACAAAATTTATTAAGTAAAGTCCCCCCTCCGGTTGATCAATTTTGATGAAATTTTTACAGTCATATCTCTGGCATATAAATACATCAAATACCAAGTTTGATCAAAATCGTTAAAACAGTTTTTGAGTAAATAAAAAAAACACGTGAAAATGATACAAAATTTATTAAGTAAAGTCCCCCCTCCGGTTGATCAATTTTGATGAAATTTTTACAGTCATATCTGTGGCATATAAATAGATTAAATACTAAGTTTAATCAAAATCGTTAGAGCCGTTTTTGAGAAAATCGAAAAAAACTTAAAAAGTTATTAAATAAAGTACCCCCTCCCTTTGAGCAAATTTGATGAAATTTTTGCTGTCACATCGCGGGCATATACATACTCTAAATACCCAATTTCAGGTTCGCACGGTTTATAGTTTTTAAGCTAGTCTGTTCACACACACACACACACACACACAGACACACAGACACACACACAGACCATTTCGCGGGACTTGGTCATTTGGACTCAGGGGACCCCAAAACGTGTATTTCCGTTGAAAACCGGAAGTCGAAAATTTTCACGATCGCAATACTTCCACTTACAATATATTTCATATATAGGTAAGTGAAAGTAAAAAATCTGGTGCGTGCGCGCAACACACAACTTTCACTTACCAACTTACTTAGATAAGAAATTGACGTGTTTTGTTAAATATCATTTCCCAAAGTCACACATTTTTCTACATTCATATCTTATTTTTATTAATCGTTAAAGCCGTTTTTGAGTAAATAAAAAACCCCGTGAAAATGATACAAAATTTATTAAGTAAAGTCCCCCCTTCGGTTGATCAATTTTGATGAAATGTTAGCTATCACATATTTGGCATATACATACATCAAATACCCAGTTTGGTCACAATCGTGAAAGCCGTTTTTGAGTAAATAAAAAAAGCACGTAAAAATGATACAAAATTTATTAAGTAAAGTGCCCCCTGCGGTTGATCAATTTTGATGAAATTTTTACAGACATATCTCGGGCATATAAATAGATCAAATACTAAGTTTAATCAAAATCGTTAGAGCCATTTTTGAGAAAATCAAAAAAACACGTGAAAATGTTACAAAATGTATTAAGTAAAGTCCCCCCTCCGGTTAATCAATTTTGATGAAATTTTTACAGTCATATCTCGGGCATATAAATACATCAAATACCCAGTTTGATCAAAATCGTTAAAACCGTTTTTGAGTAAATAAAAAAAACATGTGAAAAAGATACAAAATTTATTAAGTAAAGTCCCCCCTCCGGTTAATCAATTTTGATGAAATTTTTACAGTCATATCTCGGGCATATAAATAGATCAAATACTGAGTTTAATCAAAATCGTTAGAGCCGTTTTTGAGAAAATCGAAAAAAACATAAAAAGTTATTAAATAAAGTACCCCCTCCCTTTGAGTAATTTTGATGAAATTTATGCTGTCACATCGCGGGCATATACTTACACTAAATACCCAATTTCAGGATCGCACGGTTTATAGTTTTTGAGCTAGTCTGTTCACACACACACACACACACACACACACACAGACACACACACACACAGACCATTTCGCGGGACTTGGTTAATTGGACTCAGGGGACCCCAAAACGTGTATTTCCGTTGATAACCGGAAGTCGAAATTTTTCACGATCGCAATACTTCCACTTACTATATATTTCATATATAGGTAAGTGAAAGTAAAAAAATCTGGTGCGAGCGCGCAACACACAACTTTCACTTACCAACTTATTTAGATTAGAAATTGACGTGTTTTGTTAATTGTCACTTCACAAAGTCACAAATCTTTCCACATTCATTTATTATTTTTTCATTGTATAAGTAATTTAAAACACACGTAAAAATTATACAAAATTTATTAAGTAAAGTCCCCCCTCCGGTTGATCAATGATCATGAAATTTTTACCGTCACATCGCGGGCACATACATACATCAAATACCAAGTTTGATCAAAATCGTTAAACCCGTTTTTGATTAAATAAAAAACACACGTGAAAATGATACAAAATTTATTAAGTAATGTACCCCCTCCATTTAATCAATGTTGATGAAATTTCGCGGGCACATACATATACTAAATACCAAGTTTGATCAAAATCATTAAAGCCGTTTTTGGGTAAATGAAAAAAAAAAAAATCTGGTGCGTGCGCGCAACACACAACTTTCACTTACCCACTTACTTACATTAGATTAGAAATGAATGCTTTGTGTTAATGCCACTTCTCAAAGTTACACATTTTTCCACATTCATTTCTTACCTGATATTAAAGAACACCTAATTTTCATTAAACATGGCGAATTTGATGAAAATCGTTAAAACCGTTTTTGAGATAATCGAAAAAAAGGTAAAAATCGGAAAAAAAGTTATGAAATAAAGTGCCCCCTCCCTTTGACCAATTTTGATGAAATCTGTGCTGTCACATCGCGGGCATATACCAACACCAAATACTGAGTTTTGTCAAAATCGTTAAAGCCGTTTTTGAGTAAATAAAAAAAACACGTGATAATGAGACAACATTTATTAAGTAAAGTCCCCCCTCCGGTTAATCAATTTTGATGAAATTTTTACAGTCATATCTCGGGCATATTATTACATCAAATACTCAGTTTAATCAAAATCGTTAAAGCCGTTTTTGAGTAAATAAAAAAAACACGTGAAAATGATACAAAATTTATTAAGTAAAGTCCCTCCTCCGGTAAATCAATTTTGATGAAATTTTTACAGTCATATCTCGGGCATATAAATAGATCAAATACTGAGTTTAATCAAAATCGTTAGAGCCGTTTTTGAGAAAATCGAAAAAAACATAAAAAGTTATTAAATAAAGTACCCCCTCCCTTTGAGTAATTTTGATGAAATTTATGCTGTCACATCGCGGGCATATACTTACACTAAATACCCAATTTCAGGATCGCACGGTTTATAGTTTTTGAGCTAGTCTGTTCACACACACACACACACACACACACACAGACACACACACACACAGACCATTTCGCGGGACTTGGTTAATTGGACTCAGGGGACCCCAAAACGTGTATTTCCGTTGAAAACCGGAAGTCGAAATTTTTCACGATCGCAATACTTCCACTTACTATATATTTCATATATTGGTAAGTGAAAGTAAAAACCCATAAAAGTGGGACACAATTTATTAAGTAAAGTACCCACTCCGGTTGGTCAATTTTGATGAATTTTTTTCAGTGGAATCTCGGGCATATTAATGCATCAAATACTCAGTTTAATCAAAATCGTTAGAGCCGTTTTCGAGAAAATCGATAAAAACTTAAAAAGTTAATAAATAAAGTACCCCCTCCCTTTGATCAATTTTGATGAAATTTTTTCTGTCACATCGCGGGCATATACATATACTAAATATCCAATTTTAGATTCGCACGGCTTATAGTTTTTGAGCTAGTCTGTTCACACACACACACACACACACACACACACACACACACACACACACACACACACACACACACACACACACAGACCATTTCGCGGGACTTGGTTATTTGGACTCAGGGGACCCCAAAACGTGTATTTCCGTTGAAAACCGGAAGTCGAAATTTTTCACGATTGCAATACTTCCACTTACTATATATTTCATATATAGGTAAGTGAAAGTAATAGCTGTATATGTTTTCCAAATTTGACTAGGATTATGAGATTGGAGTCGCTTAACAGCACATTCCATGCCATTTCATGTGTATAGGTTCTGGCAGTATAACCATTTTTAAAAAAAAAAAATTTTTTTTTTAAAAAATGCCCTTTTTGAGAAAATGAAAATGAAAATTTTAAACTTCGTTTTAAGATAATTTCTTTAATATCAACCTATACATTGTTGTATATCATCTCAAATGGCATGAAATGCGCTGTTAAACGACACCAATCTCATAATCCTAGTCAAATTTGGAAAACATCTACAGCTATTTTTACGCATGATATTTTCTGTCTCTGAACCTATTTGTGAGGGCTTTAGAGACCAATAATTCAAAAACGGGTAGACTTATCTCAGTAATATTTCACTCTTGTTCTAGTAGTGTACATTTACTAAATTTCAAGAACATCTGAGATGGTGAGGTTCAAAATGATATATTTTTGTGTTGATTTGACGTGGAATGGCCCTGTTTGAAGCTACACGCCTCATATCCTATATTTAATTAAGGCGTTCAACTCTAAAACTATTAACTGAATTTACTTCATGTGTGTTGTAACACATTTGGCAAATTCAACTCACTCCTAAATCAGTCCTAAACTGGTTCCCGGCGGCATAACTCTGGCCACCAACGGTTGGAAACTCCTGCCGTTAAGTTCCAAACTAAACCGTTTATTCACAACTCGCGGAGCTTGTTCTTGTAGTTCGTGATTGAAGACCAAGTGTTCAACAAGAACAGAAAAACTTATAGAGCGAACCGTTTTTATTTTTGTATAACTGTTATTAGTAAACTTATATCCGTTACTTTCGATAAAAATTTATTGTTCTGATTCTCGTAATAATCATTATTTCTATGGCTTACTTCACAGTAATGCTAAGTACATGAAAACTAACTTTATGATAACTATAATTTAAGGTTATCTCTTTAAGAGAAAGTTACATGCGATGTTCTCCAACTTTATTAAAAACCAATTTTACTTTACTCTTGTAAGACTTTACTATTGAGGTAATATCGAGAAGTGCAAAAGAATTATGTAAACATAGCACTGATGAGCAGGAGTTACAAAAAAACAAAAAAAAAAACACATAAGCTACTATCTAGACGGCATTTACATTACACCCGAATCATTTTCATAGAATCGAATACAAATTCTAATACTTTTGCAAAGTGCTTGACTCATTTCCGAGCCTAAAATTTCACTTAGCACTTGTGCGAAATAAGCCATCGATTTTATTATCTCTTGGAAATATTTCTATGAATAAAGATAATATTTGCTGAGATTTATGATTGACCCAGATCTGCAAATTTATGAAGAGAAAACACACGAGAGCATGTTTCAAAATGGAGCTACTGGGAATCCACGTGGTATCAATTCCCTGCCTGTCACTGATAAGCTTATTCCTTTAGGATTAAACAGTATAGTTCCCTATGAGGGAACCGAGGAGAAGAGATAGCACTGAAAAGGCTCCGGATAGGTCATACAGACCTCACCCGTGTTCACCTAATTACCGAAGAACCTCAACCAGAAAACGAAACCTGCAAAGTAACTCTTACGATTAAAAAATTCAGATTGCAGAGGATCTGAAAGGGATTTAAAACAAAACTGAACATTTTATGTAGCACTTCGCAGGCATTAAAGGATACACCCAAAGATGCGGAGTAAAAGAAATTTTAATTTTACAACATTATAATAATACATAAACCTGTACCACTACAATTCATGAAGGGTCTTGGGTGCAGTACCGTGTTAGGAATTACTGTTTCCTGGTCAGCGGTCGTGCAAGGAGGTGATTTGATCGTGATCACGCTCAACCGCCAGGTTTATCCCCCTTAATTTTTAATTAAGGGTACCACCACTTTATAAAGCTAGGATTACCTCAGAGGGTGTCTCGGCCCACGTGACGAACTGTGACCGAATACGAAAGATACCCTGCTATGCCGGATTCGAACTCGGGGCCTTGAACACAGCTACTGAGTGCCTTATCAATGAGCTATAATACATACAAAACTAAATAGTACATATTAATTAATAGTAAATATTACAGAATCATAATCATCCATGTTGCAATAATATAGCATTTTCAAGTCAACTGTAACCCTTTCGAAGTCACAAGCAGTAGCGGATCCAGGGGAGGGGCGCGGGGGACGCGCCCCCCCCCCCTGAAAGGTGAAAACACTCATAAAGTATTACTATTTCTATATATAATGGGCTATATTAAGTTATTTTTAAAGTTCACTGATTGAAAATGAATTGTACCAATATGTATTTTAAATTAGGGCCTTCATTACTCATGAAATGTAAAAAAAAAAAGTGCGCCCCCCCTCGGAAAATTTCTGGATCCGCCACTGGTCACAAGAAACCCTTTCCAATTCAAACGTAACCCTTTCCAAATCAAAAGCAATCCCTTTCGACTCAATCGTTACTCTTTTTATTTAAATTGAAAAGATTTCCACCCTTTAAAAAATCTTTCAGGTTCTAACTTTACCCATTCCAAAGAACCTTAAATTTTTAGATATACATTTTTTTTTTTTCAAGTGACTATTGAAATGGAATTGGTTACACAATTCAACCAATCTAAATAGAAAGGGTGACGATTAAATTGTAAGGTGTTACATTTGCTTTGGAAAGAGCTAGGTTTGAATTAGAAAGGGTTTCTTGAGACTTGGAAAGGGTTGCAGTTGACTTGGAAAAGGTTCAAATAGACTTGGATATGTTATATCATAGAATAAAGAAAAGGCGTAACGACCGCGTAGTTGATCGACTATGCTAAACGAACTATTTGCTGAAATGACGATATCTACCTTCACCTTTACCTTTACCTTTACCTTCACAGGTACGGGTCGCCTACCGGGCCACGGAGCTGGGCTACACGAACAAGGTGGCCTGCAAGGTGATCAACAAGAAGAAGGCTTCGAAGGACTTCGTGAGCAAGTTCCTGCCTAGGGAGATCAGCATAGTGAGGTCGATCCACCACCCGCACATAGTGTCCGTCTACAGTGTCGTCGAACTCAACGACCTTGTCTACATGTTCATGGACTACTGCGAGAAGGGCGACCTCCTAGACCACATCAGGACCAAGGGATCCGTCACCGAGTCGAGGGCCAAGTTCATGTTCAGGTAACCTTATCTCTTCCTGTTTGTTATATTTCTCTAGTTCCTGTCCATGTTTATATGTACATCTTCTTCTTCTTCTTCTTCTTCCGTAATGCCTTTCAGCATGGAGGTGCCTCGGTCAATGCATGACAAGCCTCTCCATCTCGTGCCACACCCTTCTTCGCATTTAGCTGCTTTTTGGCCAATTCTAGAAATATGATTAATCCATTGCCTTCTTGGTCGACCTCTTGGGCGTTTCCCTATGGGCACAGCTTCGAATAATTTTCGGGGATCACGGTTCTCGTCCATCCGGCAGAAGTGTCCAAACCATCGAATTTGTCTTTTCTGTAGATAATCTTCTCTTATACGCTCATTTCTGATACGATCTCTCCTTGTTCGACCAGCCACTCTTCGAAGATACTTCATTTCAGTAGCTGTCAATCAACTAAGGTGTTTCTCTATTTGTAAATACCAAATTTAAAAGAAAAAAACTCATCTCCTGGACTACAGACCAGATCTTCAGATTGGAAACAGGTTCTGTGCTCATGGGCTACAACATACTAAAGTACACCCTAATCCAAAAATATGTTTGTTAGCATTAAGAAACTGATTGGATTCATCTAGTTCTATTCTGACAAAATCCGAAATAGATGTGTAAATGAATATTAAATAATAATATTATATTATAAATAATAATATTAAACAATTAGTTAGCTGTATATAATTGTTTGTAAGAATTAAAAAATAATAACATCTAGTAATAACTTGTAACAACGCGTTTTAGTATGATTTTATCCACCTGCGAATCGTTTTAATTACCTACTTTTTGTTATGTTTTACTTTTGAAATGCTCAACTGGGTCATGGGATAGCCACATGCTGGCAGATACTGCTGGAACCTAAAACGAGAATGTTTGAAGAAACATTCAAGAATGCCACGGAAAATAAGCTTCCGAGATGTGAAATAGTCTCTTTGAAATGATATTGATTTAGTTACAAAGTGATCATATAAATAATGTGTGTGTTTATATGATTTTAATTGATTTATAATGTATTTTGTAAAGAATTTTAATATCTTTGTTTTTATCCACCTGCTATTAACCTGCATATGTATTCGATTAATTATGTTTTAAGAGGCTATGTTTCAACAACTATAGCTGTTAGAGGAAAACTAATGGCAAATTTGGATACAGAGCACCAATTATACTCTCGCACCTGTAGACCTCTGTTATTACTCCAAGCTGACTTTATACATACTACGTTGTTAATGCAGATTCGACTTTCGGGTAAATACAGTATCACAATTTAGATTAAAAAAAAATAGAATTGCAGTCATTAATGCCCGACAAGAGTGCAAAATGTGCAATATGAAAAATAATGAGACCCTCCATCATTTATCGTTTGTATGCCCTACTTATTGCAATCTAAGGGAAAGTTTTTACCAAGACATTAATAATGTTAATGGTCTTCAAATTCTTAAGCCAAAAACATGAGCAATTTACGAATTTTGTTTTATTTTATGACTAATATGTGTGGTTATTATATTGTAAATTTTAGTTATATATTGAATGTATTTCACTAATCTCTATATATATAAGAGGCTTTGTCCTGACTGACAGAATCAACGCAGAGCAAAAACTACTAACGATAGAAACTTGAAGTTCGGAATTTAGGTTTTAAACGCGATTTAGGTAACCACTAAGAAAGGAATTTCAAAAATGTAACCCCTAAGGGGCTTAAATGGCGATATTGTCGTTTAACTATAACGGGCACCTATTTTTGCACTTCGAGAAATACGTGTATTGGACTCATTTTAAAGATCTTGATCTACGGGGGGTCGAAAACGATGTTTTAAAGCCGAAAAATGAAGCGTTCACGACGAGTAAGTTGTTTCGGCGGTTTTAGTGAATTCTCTCTATTACGCGCCTCCCTCTCTTCTACCGAGCCGGCAGCTTCCCCCTCCAACCTTCCACCTACCGGAAGCTCCGATTCTACTAAATTTTCTTAACATCAGTTAACACATTATATTAAATCAATACCAAGATAATGATCACAGAATTGATTTTAAAGGCTCGCGGGCAAAGCCGCGACGGGGAATGCTAGTATTACATGTATCGCTACAATTGCAAATACAAATAGAAAGAAACAGACTGGCGATGGCTGTTAGATATTACTCACTGGCGCTACGAGCTCCTTATATAGCCTTGGACCTCTTTGGAAGGCTTTGCTCTGATGTAACGTCTTGCAGCTTCTCCCGTCTCGTAATGTTTTGTCTTATAGTAGGTTTATCGTTGATTCACAAACTGCCGGCGGGTTTTAAGTATTCGCTAAATCATGGGCGTCACCAGAACAAAATTATTGGGTGGGACGGCTCAATATTTGGGTCTGTTTGCGAAGACCCCATCTCGTTACTTGATGACGCAACATCCAGTTACTTTTAGTAAACAGTTACTTTCAACAATCTGTAGTGGTTATAAACAGTGATAACCTTAATTTTAAATTTCAGTGATAATAAAAATGGGTCTGTTGAAATTAGCTTTATTGTTTTTTGAGTGTTTGTTGAGACAGTTTTAAGGGTGATAAAGGAATGCATTCGACCTGGAAGGATTATTATTTCAGACTGTTGGAAAAGCTATGACAATACTCCAACCTTGGAAGGATACAATTTCCAACATCTCACTTTAAACCATTCCAAAAATTTCCGTGACCCGATCACAGGAGCTCACACTAATACAATAGAAGGGCTGTGGGCATTAGCCAAACGACGAAATAAAAAAGATTGTGGTACAAATAGAAACCTACTTGACCCTTATATGTCTGAATTTAAGTGGAGACAAAGAAATAACAAATCAATAAATCAAGATTTGTTTAAGAAGATTATACAAGACATTGTATCATTTATGCAATCTACTAATTAAGGAAATTTGTTTGTTTTTTTACAATATTAACTTTTTCATAAATAAATATTCATAGCTGAAATATTCTTGTTATTCTCATCTAGGCCATTATTTGCAAATACAGGTTATAAATATTGTTATCAAAATAAGGGTAAAGGTACTGAAGAGCGGCTGATGGGCGTGGCCTGTTTTGAGAGGTTATGTGACCGTCATGTTATCGAACTCCCATCCCCTGTATTACAGTTAAAAAGTGCCTTGATTGGCTTTAATAGATTCTAGCTTTCGACTCCCGCTCGCTCTTCAGAGATAAATAAACCCCCAAAAGGGTCTTTCTCAGTGGAGATCAGGCCTTAAATCGAAGCCGCATTTAAGTACTAGTGCCAAAATAAGTGTTTAAAAGAAGTAACTGTTTACTAAAAGTAACAGGATGTTGCGTCATAAAGTAACTGGAGGTGTTCTTCGCAAACAGACTCCAATATTTTGCTAGATAGGGGAGGTGGAAATTCGAAGGGACTAAAAGTAGAAATAATAAATCCTAAAAACAACTGTTGGGACATTTAATTCATCCTCCAACGCTGTATTTAAAAGGTATTTAAAGTGTTTTAAAACTTGCCAATTTATGCCTCAGGAATACATTAAAGTAGGGAGTAGTTAAGGCTTAATTTTGAAGGATGTGGACCAAAATTTCTTGATTGAATTTGTTCCTCTGATCCTGATCCCACTGATTTCTTTGCTTTCCATCGACTTCTATAAGCTATCGAATTGATGGAAAGTAGGATCAAGCTGCTTGGTTTAATAAAGAAATGTAGAGCAATAACACAAAACAGTTCAAGTTGAAATAAAAAATATATAATTCATCAAATATACAATACGCTTGACTATGCTTTTAACCAGAGTTGGGCAAAAAGAAGTTGAACTACAAATTACAAAACTACTGACACAGTAGTTGGGAAGTTGTTGAAACTACAACTACTTTTATAATTTGTAGTTGATGGACCACAACTACAACTACTGTAGTTTCAAAAAAGTAGTTGCATTTTTACAACTACAACTAGTAGTTGCAACTGTAATTATGGGCCTGAAACTACAACTACTTTTATTGATAACGAGTAATTATCGATATCTAGTATTATCGATAAGGAGTATATCAAATGCAATTCAGCTAATATATAAAACATGGGATTGATCGAGAACCTAGGGTTAAAAAAAATAATTGACTGCCGGAACTCATGGAAAAAAATTTGTGTTACGTATATGTATTGTAGTATTTTTAAAACAGATTATCAACCATAATGGAGCCCCTTTATCTATGGAGTATTTATCTAAACACAAAATAAAAAAAATCTGGTGCGTGCTCGCAACACACAACTTTCACTTACCAACTTACTTAGATTAGAAATTAATGCGTTTTGTTAATTGCCACTTCTCAAATGAACAGAACGGCTTTAATTATGAACAATGGTCTGTCAATAAAGGCGTGCTCCGCATGCGTGGGCTCAACGAGTTTTATGAGTTGACTGAATATTTTTCTTTTTTTCTCCTCTTTATATTTTCTTTATTTTTATATCTCATATTTAGCCATTTCTTATTTTTAAGCGTAACGAGAGACAGTTAATTTCTCCATGTAAACAAAAACAATGGTACTTTATAAGAAAGAAACAAACAAAGGAAAAAGCCCCCCCACCAAAAAAAAGCCCCCTCAGAACATTTTAATAATTATAAAGCTTACCTGATATTAAAGAAAATATAATTTTCATTAAACATGACGAATTTGATAAAAATCGTTAAAGCCGTTTTTGAGATAATCGAAAAAAAGGTAAAAATTGGAAAAAAGTCATGAAATAAAGTGTCCCGTCGCACAGTGGGACGAATCGCCAATCTAGGCGGAAATAGTTAACATCAACGAAATGAAAAAATCTTGTCGGTCTCTTGAAAACAATAGTCTAGCTAAGGCATTTACAAATTATTAATCATTTTAAGCAAGTATTAACAGAATAATGGGGGTTTGAATACGGTAGTTCCCTCATAATGCTTAGTCTGCTTATTTCCAAATTATATTGTAAAATCAATAGAATCATAGAATGGATCGTGTTTTTTGAAAAAAATTTATGCTAGGCAAGAGAAGACGATTCAGAAATTATGTTTATATAAGTTCTTGGTTCTTTAAATGTGGATATAATACAGAGTATCCTCCTTTCTTTTCAATAGTCGATAAGCTATATTTTTTTCTTATAAAAAAAGGGGTTACTAAAAATCTACACCGATCTACACCGAGATATTTATACAGAATATAGTCCACACTATATAGAAATAAAGTATTCATTATGAACTGCTAATACCTGCTAATAAAGGTGTGCGCTTTTTTTAAAGTTATAAATCTCTCATTGTTGAGAGCCTATACTTTTAATATTTTGAGGCAATACGGAGGTGCTAATGAAATTTATAGATATATAGTAAACCAGTTTCATTGGAATACACTACGGCAATCTCCGAAGCTATGAAAAGACGAGATTCGATGACCATAATTACAACAATTAAAAGCAAATAGCAAGATTTTTTCCTTTCTAGGAATAAGAAAGAAATAAAGCATGAAAACAACAGTATACCTTAGGTATCTACAAACCATTAATTCCTTAAAACAAATACCAACGGAATAACAAAAGAATAAACACGCCATACTCGTCACAATAAGTCAGATAATTTGAACATCTTATTGATGAAGCGGCAACATAGATCAGCGAATTTCATATTGTTTTGGAAAAAATTTTATACCACGGTATGGAAGACGATTCGGCAAGTAAGTTTATATTTATTAGGCTTTTTAAGTGTGATGTACGCTTCTTTATTTCCAGTAGTCAACTTAGTAAGTTACTTACTTTAAACTACTACTTATTTAATTATTGTTAGTAAAAATGCGATAACTAAAAATCTATAACGACTTAGATAAATAGACAGATATTTTCACAGAATACAATCAACATTATATAATGACAAATTTTTCATTACGCATTTCTTATTCCTGCTAATGTATGGTACGGTGTTGTTTTTTTTTCCAGGTGTTAACGTGTCATTATTAAGATCCGATATTTTTAATATGTGGGAACAGCACGGTCGTATAGATGAAATGTATATTTCAGGTTTTTTTTCTTTTTTTCTTTCCTATCTAATTAGCTCTCGCATAGGTAAATATTGAAAAAGGCTTTATTTTGTGGTGTAGTGGTGGGGGATCGACATCAGTAAGGAAAGATTGGGTACGATTACTCGACTCGAAACGAACAATAAATAGGTTCATGGAACATACCAGGTCTAGAATGAATACCGTAAGATACCGGGCAATAATTCCGGAACGTCTGGAATCATCCTTTTCTTCAATATTTCCCGAATATCTGTATTAATTCCAAAGACTAGGGAGCATCTGAGGGTACAAGTTTTAAGGGGTTCAATTTATTTTAGGATGGCAACGAGATTGGATGTAAGGCATTCTACCATGTCGTCAATTGATTCATAGGAATAGATGGGTCCTAAACAACGGGATAGTAGATCAAGGGATAGATTTATTTCACCTGCTGTCAGGTAATCTAGGTTTTTCCAAGATATATATTTTAGAAATAAAGTAGGATTCGAAAGATCATTGAAAATACGTATTAAGTCGTGGTGACTATTGCCAAAAACCACTATTTTGACTTTTATTTATTAATTCATGCTTAAATGCAATTTTCTACAATCATTAACATAAAATAAGTCGCTTCCAGAATTATTTCCCCCTAGATTGGCGATTCGTCCCACTGTGCGTCGGTTGGACCAATTTTGATGAAATGTTGGCTTTTACATATTTGGTATATACATACATCAAATACCCAGTTTCTTCAAAATCGTTAAAACCGTTTTTGAGTAAATAAAAAATATGTACACGTGAAATTGGTACAAAATTTATTAAGTGAAGTCCCCCCTCCGGTTGATCAATTTTGATGAAATTTTTACAGTCGTATCTCGGGCATATACATACATCATATACCCAGAATGATCGAAATCGTTAAAGCCGTTTTTGAGTAAATAAAAAAAACACGTGAAAATGATACGAAATTTATTAAGTAAAGTCCCCCCTCCGGTTAATCAATTTTGATGAAATTTTTACAGTCATATCTCGGGCATATGTATACATCAAATACTTAGTTTAATCAAAATCGTTAGAGCCGTTTTTGAGAAAATCGAAAAAAACTTAAAAAGTTTTTAAATAAAATACCCCCTCCCTTTGAGCAATTTTGATGAAATTTTTGCTGTCACATCGCGGGCATATACCTACACTAAATACCCAATTTCAGGTTCCCACGGTTTATAGTTTTTGAGCTAGTCTGTTCACACACACACACACAGACCATTTTGCGGGACTTGGTTATTTTGACTCAGGGGGTCCCAAAACGTGTATTTTCGTTGAAAACAGGAAGTCGAAATTTTTCACGATCGCAATACTTCCACTAAACTACATTTACAACTACTTGTTGTATTTGCCATTCCCAACTAATTTTTCCCAACTACTGTAATTGTAGTATTAAATTACAACTACTTAACTGGTAGTTGAAAAATAGTAGTTGCGCGCTTCCAACTACAAACTACATGTAGTTGTCTGTGTAGTTAATTACAAATGTAGTTAACTACTGCCCAACTCTGCTTTTAACAATAGAATTTGCTGAAATTAATTAATATTTTATATTATATTTTATTGGTAAAACTCGGATAAATTCGTAAAATCGCATATCTATTTAATTTTTTACATTGGATCCTCTCCTGCCAAAATATTGGGGGGGCGTCCCCCTGCCTCCTCCCCGGTGGTGACGCCCGTGCGCTAAATTACGAGCTTCAAATCTCTTGGAAACCCGTTTTCAGGGAATTTAATAATGTCCTGGTTGAAAAAACATATGGCCTCAAGAAAATTCGGGAGAAGTATAAATTATATCTGTTAATTGCTAACCGAGACCCATTCAAAAATACCTATAAATGTTCATAAAAGAAATTGCTAATTTTATTGATGACACAGAAGAAGTAATATAACTAGTAAACGTGGCCAAGATGCAGATCCGTTCGTCTTATAAGTCTTAATACTTCTCAGTCTCCTGCATTGATTTATATTTTATTGGAAAATATCTTTAAAGTCATTTTACTGTTTATCATAGAAACACCATAAACCTTTTATCACCATAACTGTATGTGTCTATAAACGCCATTTATTACTTGCTTGGAGTCGGCGAATGGATGCAGAATCGACTACCGAAGTCTGTCACTTTAAGGAATTTGCAAGATCAGGCGTTATTTTTAGAAAAATATCTGGTGCGTGCGCGCAACACACAACTTTCACTTACGAACTTACTTAGATTAGAAATTAATGCGTTGTTGTGGTCCCTTTCGTTAGACCAATTTTGATGAAATGTTGGCTATCACATCTTTGGCATATAAATACATCAAATACCCAGTTTGATCAAAATAGTTAAAGCCGTTTTTGAATTAAAAAAAAACACGTGAAAATGATACAAAATTTATTAAGTAAAGTCCCCCCTCCGGTTGGTCAATTTTGGTGAAATGTTGGCTATCACATCTTTGGCTTATGCATACATCAAATACCCAGTTTGTTCAAAATAGTTAAAGCCGTTTTTGAATAAAAAAAAAAACACGTGAAAATGATACAAAATTTATTAAGTAAAGTCCCCCCTCCGGTTGGTCAATTTTGGTGAAATGTTGGCTATCACATCTTTGGCTTATGCATACATCAAATACCCAGTTTGATCAAAATAGTTAAAGCCGTTTTTGAATAAAAAAAAAAACACGTGAAAATGATACAAAATTTATTAAGTAAAGTCCCCCCTCCGGTTGGTCAATTTTGGTGAAATGTTGGCTATCACATCTTTGGCTTATGCATACATCAAATACCCAGTTTGATCAAAATAGTTAAAGCCGTTTTTGAATAAAAAAAAAAACACGTGAAAATGATACAAAATTTATTAAGTAAAGTCCCCCCTCCGGTTGGTCAATTTTGGTGAAATGTTGGCTATCACATCTTTGGCTTATGCATACATCAAATACCCAGTTTGATCAAAATCGTTAAAGCCTTTATTGAGTAAATAAAAAAAACACGTGAAAATGTTACAAAATTTATTAAGTAAGGTCCCCCCTCCGGTTAATCAATTTTGATGAAATTTTTACAGTCATATCTCGGGCATATAAATAGATCAAATACTCAGTTTAATCAAAATCGTTAGAGCCGTTTTTGAGAAAATCGAAAAAAACCTAAAAAGTTATTAAGTAAAGTACCCCCTCCCTTTAAGTAATTTTGATGAAATTTATGCTGTCACATCGCGGGCATATACTTACTACTTGAAAATCGAAAAAAACGTAAAAAGTTATTAAATAAAGTACCCCCTCCCTTTGAGCAATTTTGATGAAATTTTTGCTGTCACATCGCGGGCATATACCTACACTAAATACCCAATTTCAGGTTCCCACGGTTTATAGTTTTTGAGCTAGTCTGTTCACATACACACACACACACACACACACAGACACACACACAGACCATTTCGCGGGACTTGGTTATTTCGACTCAGGGGGTCCCAAAACGTGTATTTCCGTTGAAAACCGGAAGTCGAAATTTTTCACGATCGCAATACTTCCACTTACTATATATTTCATATATAGGTAAGTGAAAGTAAAAAAGTTGGGTGCGGCGGCGTATTTTAGTGGTATCCTGAATTGAACGGTATCGGTCCCCGGGGTCCGACTGCTGGGATGAGCCACAGACGATATCGGGCGTCGGGGTCCGATGGGAATACAAAAACTTTATTTTTTGACTGAAAAGTAAATTAAGTGAGCGTCTCAAGGGCATTATATATTGGGAAGGATTGAAACTAGACATAATAGGCGCAGGACAGGCCCCCGGGGTCCGATACCAGATTTACGCCATACTTTATCTAAAATAGCATTTAATGCTGGAATTTTGAATTACTATCCATATTGTTAATTTTTGCAATGTTAAAACGATTTTTTTGTAGTCTTTTACTGCTTTACGACCACTCTCTCTATGATAAAAAAAAATCTTTTAAAAGAAATGAATTTACATAAAATAAATAAATAAGCAAATATCAGGAAGTTTTATTTATAACTAGCTGTATATACCGGTTTCACCCGGAGAATTCCATTTTTTAAATCTATAAAGTGAAACTTTTACCGACTCAAACGGTCGATTTCGTAAAAACCAATGTAAAGCGAGATCAGGACGATTTTTATAACAATAAAGAATATACCCAGAAATTGGCTGAAGTTATGCAATTTTAATATAGACAGGTGTTCGCACCTGGTATCAAAGAACCATTGAGCGAAACTTGGAGAATTTATGACAAACGGTGTTGATATCTATGAAGAACAAACAAACAGAATTTCATCTTTATTTATATAGATTACAGGCTTAGTAAGAAGTATTAAAAAAAAAAAATGTTTTCTTTCACATATTGATGCATTCATTAAAGGATGTCAAAGAATTTATTTAGAACTGCATAGTATAAAATCAAATCCATAAAATTAAAGGTAACCATAAAGGGTGATGCCGTCCAGTAGTCTTGTTTTATTACTCAGGGCCGGTATCGGACCTCGGAGTCCGATTCTAAAAACAACAGATTTTCAGCTGTTAGCAACATTTTCTAAACTAAAATGCAACAATCTCATTAAAAAATGACTAAATTGAATGTTTAAAATATTCGGCCTTTCGGACTGACAGGTGAATGTAGGACATAGGACCCCGGGGACCGATGCCGCACCTTACGTGTTATCAAATAATTATTATGTATGCAATTTGTGTATATTTAAGTAATCGGTCATTAAAAAATTATGGCTTATTTTGATCTCAATTTTTTTTTAAATGAAAAAATCTCCGTTTCCTATTGTCCCCCCCCCCATCATGTAACACTATATGGTCCCCTTAACAAGCCCCAGAATCAGGCACATGCTTTAGGTATGCTATGGGTATTTTGGGAAATATTGGTTTCCGAAAATTTTAAAAAATTTGTTTTTTCTTTCGTCCTTGCACGACCGCTGACCAAGAAATAGTACTGAACCCAAAATAGTACTTCATGGATTATGGTGGTACAAGGTTTTTACTTTCACTTACCTATATATGAAATATATAGTAAGTGGAAGGATTGCGATCGTGAAAAATTTCGACTTCCGGTTTTCAACGGAAATACACGTTTTGGGGTCTCCTGAGTCCAATTAACCAAGTCCCACGAAATCGTCTGTGTGTGTGTATGTGAACACACTAGCTCAAAAACTATAAACAGCACAGACCTGAAATTAGGTACTTAGTGTATGTATATGCCCGCGATGTGACAGCAAAAATTTCATCAAAATTGGTCAAACGGAGGGGGTACTTTATTTAAAGAATTTTGTCTAATTTTAGGGTTTTTTTCGATTTTCTCAAAAACGATTTTGATTAAACTCGGTATTTGGTGTATCTATATGCCCACGATGCGACAGTAAAAATTTCATCAAAATTGATTTACTGGAGGGGCACTTTACTTATTAAATGTTGTCCCATTTTCACGGTTTTTTTTTTATTTACTCAAAAACGGCTTTTAAGATTTTAATCAAACTGGGTATTTGATATATGTATATGCCAAATATGTGATTGCCAACATTTGATCAAAATTGATCAACCGAAGGGGGGACTTTACTTAATAAATTTTGTATCATTTTCACGGGTTTTTTTATTTACTCAAAAACGGCTTTAACGATTAACAAAAATAAGACATGAATGTAGAAAAATGTGTGACTTTGGGAAATGATATTTAGCAAAACACGTCAATTTCTAATCGAAGTAAGTTGGTAAGTGAAAGTTGTGTGTTGCGCGCACGCACCAGATTTTTTTAAAGGTATGTTTACACTTTTTTTAAAAAAAAAACTGGTGCGATGCGCGCAACACATAAGTTTCACTTACCAACCTACTTAGATCATAAATCTATTGGCCGGAACGGATTTAACGATTTCAATCAAACTTGGTATTTGATGTATGTATATGACCGTGATGCGACAGCCAAAATTTCATCGAAATTGGTTAAACGGAGGGGGCACTTTACTTAATAACTGTTGTCTCATTATCACGTGTTTTTTTTTTTTGTTTACTCAAAAACGGCTTAAAATACACCTATCGATTCACCTTCAATGTGTATTTGCAAAAAGCAACTCGTAGTAAAAAACAAGCAAGCAGTAAAAAAACTCGACTGTTGATGAAATTAGTCCCTTCATATATAAATTAGCAATAATGAATCGAAAGGTGCTGAGAATTATCAAATTTTACTATACAGATACGCTATAAGTTATGTATCTACAAATATAAGTATATACTTAAATATGTGAAGTTGAGGAATGGCGTTTACATATTATTGAAACATGTCGATATCTAATCCAAGTAAGTTCGTAAGTTAAAGTTGTGTGTTGCGTGCACGCACCAGATTTTTTATTTTTTTAATCGTTAGTTGGGAGTGAGAAAGAACAGGTAAAATCTAACTTCAAGCCTACATTGAAGTATAAAAATAAGTATCTATCAAAGATCTATATTTTAAAAGATGTATTTAAAAACAAAAAAACTATACAAATTTTTAATAATCTAAAATGATGCTAAGTAAACATAATAGGGATAATGATGACCAAACTGATGTGGACCTGCCTTACATTGCTTTTTAAAACTAACACAGAGCACATACTAACACCTTAAAATTTGAGTTTTCCAATCTCATCTCACTTCCTAGAAAATTAACTTTTTCTGTAATCGTTGAATAATGGTAACATTACTAAACTGAAATGAGTGAAGAAAGTGAAACATTTTGCAATAGAGTGAAGAAAGTGATTACTTTCTTCACAAGTGAAGAAAGTGAATTGCCTTCTTAATTAGTAATAAGTATAAATTAAAAAATAATTTGAAGTTGGAAATTAAATGCTTTTAAATGTTTCTTAACATTGTAAGAATTTATTTTAACAAAATAAATTGAAATGTGAATGAATTATTGGTGGAAATAATCAATATATTTTAAAATTTAAATATAATAATAATTACCTTCCTTGTTTATAACCTGCACTTGTTTATAACTATGCTTATAACTAAAGCTCGGAATTCCGTGCAGTAAAAATTTGAAAACGTGCAATAAAAACTTAAAAACGTGCAAAACCGTGCAATAAAAACTTTAAAACGTGCAAAAACATGCAAAAAAAAAATTATTGCTTGAAAATCATGAATTAAATTATTGATGTGAACAATATATAGCTACTTTTAAATAAATAAGCAGCGCAGAGTAAATTGAAGTAAAATCTTTTATTTTTAAAATATTGGTTCTAAAATAGATTTTGGTAAAATAGTGATTTTTTCATTAGTAAAGAAAAATTAATGGAATACATTAGAAATGTAACTATAATTGATTATTTTTAAATCAAATTTTATAAATAAATACATTTCTAAATTTTTCCCGTAAAACAGAGCCTCCTGTCACTTAAACTTTCTTTCAATTTAGAAAAATATATCTCAACTGCTACACTCGTTAAAGGACAATATTTATAGCGACTCAGCAACTAGAGATATCCTTCAATTCAACAGTGACTGAATTTCCGTTCAGGCAATCATTACAATTTTTTAATAGCTTGTATTGACGATTTTTTTAAAAAAATTTTCGAATTTTTTCGTAAATGATAATTCCTTTTTCGCTCTTGATTGTTCCAATGGTTTTCCAACGTCCTCAACTATTTTTATTTGGTCATATAGAGAATGATTTTTCTCCTCTGGTTCTGTAAGAGCAACCGCCAAAGCTGCTAAATTCGATCTAATAAATGCCAAATCAGATTGACTGGTTGGATTCAAAAAAATGGTTTTTAATTTGATAATTGATTGCACATTTTCTTCCAATTCTATTTTCGAAAATATTTCCGGTAAAACAAAAAATCAGAATATAAAATATTTACTTCAAATAGTAACAAGATGTGGATTAAAACACTCGCATTTGAGCTGTAATTATATTGAAAAAAATCTGGTGCGTGCGCGCAACACACAACTTACACTTACCAACTTACTTAGATTAGAAATTGACGTGTTTTGCTAAATATCATTTCCCAAAGTCACACATTTTTCTACATTCATATCATATTTTTGTTAATCGTTAAAGCCGTTTTGGAGTAAATAAAAAACCCGTGAAAATGATACAAAATTTATTAAGTGAAGTCCCCCCTCCGGTTGATCAATTTTGATGAAATGTTGGCTATCACATCTTCGGCATATACATACATCAAATACCCAGTTTGATCAAAATCATGAAAACCGTTTTTGAGAAAATAAAAAAAACACGTGAAAATGATACAAAATGTATTAAGTAAAGTCCCCCCTCCGGTTAATCAATTTTGATGAAATTTTAACAGTCATATCTCGGGCATATATATACATCAAATACCCAGTTTGGTCAAAATCGTTAAAGCCGATTAAGAGTAAATAAAAAAAAAAACACGTGAAAATAATACAAAATTTATTAAGTAAAGTCCCCCCTCCGGTTGATCAATTTTGATGAAATGTTGGCTATCACATCTTCGGCATATACATACATCAAATACCCAGTTTGATCAAAATCATGAATACCGTTTTTGAGTAAATAAAAAAAACACGTTAAAATTATACAAAATTTATTAAGTAAAGTCCCCCCTCCGGTTGATCAATTTTGATGAAATTTTTACAGTCATATCTCGGGCATATCAATAGATCAAATACTCAGTTTAATCAAAATCGTTAGAGCCGTTTTTGAGAAAATCGAAAAAAACTTAAAAAGTTGTTAAGTAAAGTTTTGAAATTGACTTACTATATATCTCATATATAGGTAAGTGAAAGTAAAAAGGATATCTTATAAAGGAAAGATACTACTCAAATTATGGAATTACTAGATGCAATATCCGGTGCGTGGCTTATTTTTAAATCACTCTGATGACACGCACTACCCCTGTTACCGTTCTATGGTTAAAAAATAATTAGGTACTTACTTGTGCTGCAGTGGGCATTAATTTGTGATTTCCTCTCACACCCAATATTTTTATCACAAGTTTTGCAAAACACTACACTACCATCCCTTTGGAGTCAGGATATTTTTCAATAAACCCGCAATTTTCGAAGACACACCTCCAATTTTTGGCATTTTAAGTAACTATATACTCGACAGAAGCAAGATTGATAGTGACAGAACGATGAGAATTAAGAAACAAAATGTAAACATCCAGGAACTACTGAGCTAGTTCTTGGAAATTGGAGGTTTGTGGTTGTTTACATCTCTCAAGTTCCCTTTATTTTTTCCCTATGTTTCCTTTCTGGTATTTTTCTTTTCCTATTCCTAATTCCCTAATTTTTTTATGCGTATTTAAGAAAATTAAAATTTGTAATCATTTTTTTTTCTTCAAATAATGCAATTTCTTTCAATAAAACTTCAAAACGTGCAATTTCGTGCAGTAACCCCCAAAACGTGCAATTTCGTGCAGTAAACCCCAAAACGTGCAATTTCGTGCAGTATAAAACTTCATTAAAACATCCCATTAGGCTTGATTCGGATAAGTAACTTGAATTCGCTTTATTCTGACTTTCCAAAAAAAAGATGCAATTGCACGGGAATCCGAGCTCTACTTATAACCTTTCACAACCATGCTTATAACCTACCAACAACATACCATAATCTCCACAACATCCTAATGTTGTTCATATTCTGGTTAGATCTGATCATGTATTACACGATTACAGAAAAAAATTAATATTACACTCGTGAAAAAAGTAGAATTTACAACTCTCGTGAAATTACCACACTCGCTTCGCTCGTGTGGTTAAACGTTTCACTCGAGTTGTAAAATGATCTACTCTCGTCACTTGTATAATAAATAACTATTTTTCCCCATTATTTGTAGCGAATAAAGTTTTAGGGAGTGTGATGTACAAAATCGATTATTGTGTTAGTTGATTATAAGTGATAAGGATGTTATAGAAGGTTATGTTATGTTATCTTTGATTTACAATGTGAGTTTCAAAATATAGATGTGGTTTATTTGTATAATAATGTGTTAAACTATTTCAATACCTGTTTACGCCCTGTGGAGTTAAATAGATATATATACATAGAGACATAACAGTTGGCGACGAGGTTAAAACACTCAAACGTTCGTAGTCATAATCTGTTCTAGTACAATTGCAGTATGGATGCAAATCAGTTCAAGAAGTTATTGGAGGTTTTCAACCACCAGCAACAGGATCTAATTGAAAAAATTGTCACCAGCCTTGCTGCAGGTAAGCCAAACATATCAGATTTTAGTAATATTCAACCCTTTGAAAATTTTGACGCTACAAAAGAAAAGTTTACGTGTTATTTAGAAAGATTTGAAAGCTACTTAACAATGAAAAATGTCACTGATGATACTAACAGGGCCCAACTATTAAGTATTAGTATTGGGGCAAAACATTACAATGAACTGGCAGCATATCTCGGGCCAGATAAGCCGATCAAGTCAGCAAACTATACAGAGCTGAAGGAGCTTTTTTCCCAATTATTGGAACCAAAAAAAAATATTGTCGTAGCTCAACATTATTTTTTAAATATATACCAGAACGACAGATCAATCACAGAATTTGTGGCTGCCCTTAAGCGGAATTTAACGGAATGCCAGTTAACCATAGAATGCTCTTGTAAACGCACTGTCTCGGCTGCTGATATATTTTTGCGAGCCCAGTTTATAAGAGGACTTAGAGATAACTGGATTAGGGAACAACTGTTGCAGTCCAGCGCCATAGCGTTCGACCAACTCCTTACGAAAGCTTTAGCGTTAGAGGCTTCTCGCATCGACAGTAACGTGTTATCACATTCTCAGGCTACTAGTTCAACTTCAAGTTATTGCGAAGACGCGTATGCAGTTTCGAATTCGTGTCAGCACGACAGTTCGCGTCGCCGTTCCAGCAGTCCAGCCGGCAGCCGTTACTCCAGTAGCAGTCCATCGAATCGAATTACACATTCAAACAGGAAATCACGGGGTTCCGGTAACCGCTCTCCTATTCCCAGACGGAAGCGTCCTGACTACTATGCCTTAGGATTAGAAGGCCTTTGTTTCCATTGTGGGAAGCCTAATCACCGGGTCTCAGACTGTAGGACAAAACGACAAGACGTCAACTGCGACGCATGTGGAAGAGAGGGTCACATCGCAAAAGTATTCATTACCACGCTAATGGCGAAGTCACTCAGGTCCAGTTCCGCAAACTCACTTTCAGCCATGCATCATGATTCACAGTCAGATTATACATATGGCGTAAACATTGTGCAAAACGTTGATATGTCATCTAATATTGTAGATTTATTCGAAATAGCTCCGGATTCCGACAAATATCTGGTCACAGTTCGACTTAATAATAAGGCCCAAAGATTCGAAGTGGATTCTGGAGCTCGGTACACTCTTTTATCTGAAGACGAATTTGACAAATTGAATTTAAAGGTTCCGGTAAAACCTTCTACCATAGCATTTCGTTCATATTCCGGTAATGTGATAAATTCAAGGGGCGTGGCTAAAGTAAAAGTGTCTTATAAAAATAAAGAAATTCAAGGAGATCTTTACATCGTCCCGAAGGGGCATGCCGCCTTACTTGGTAGACTGTGGATTAGAGGCCTGGGCATTGAGTTAAAGGATCTGGACTCGGACGCGGAACCTTTGGGGGAACCATCGTCAATTAACTCTATCAGCTCAATAATCGAAGGCCTTATAAATGAATTCCCGATTGTTTTCGAAGAGAGAGTAGGATGTGTTCCGAATGTTAAAATTACATTGCAACTACGAGAAGATGCGAAGCCAATTTTTACAAAGCCAAGAGACGTGCCGTACGCTTTGAGGGAACCAGTTGAAAAAGAGCTGGAAGCTTTGGAGGCTGCAGGAATCATCGAACCTGTCTCTTCGAGCGACTGGGGATCACCATTAGTAGTTATACCAAAACCTGACGGAGGAATACGATTGTGCGTCGATTACAAATGTGGCGTGAATGAAAGGCTTGTTAATACAAACTACCCCATCAAAAGAATAGATGAAGTTCTGAATAACTTACGTAATTCGAAATATTTCTGTAAGCTGGACCTATATAAAGCCTACTTGCATTTCCAGGTTGATGAAGAAAGTGCAATGATCCAGACCATATCGACGCATCGCGGCACTTTCAAAGTAAACCGCCTCAGTTTTGGCATAAAAAATGCACCAGCGGAATTCAACAAACGTATGGCACAGATACTCATGGGACTAACTGGTGTTGAAGCATATTTCGATGACGTAATTGTTCATGGAAACACATTAGAAGATTGCTTGAGAAACTTGCGGGCATTACTAAAAAGACTATCAGAATTCGATTTACATATTAATCGGAAAAAGTGCGCATTTTTTGAGACAGCAGTGGAATACTTAGGCCACATTATAGAAAACAACACTATTCGGAAATCTCCAGAAAAGGTCAGAGCTGTTCATGAGATCCCTCGCCCAAACAACTCAGATGAACTTAGACGGTTTTTGGGCCTCATAACATACTATTCCCGATTCATACCAAACTTTTCAACTCTGTCGTATCCGCTTAGGTGTCTACTCCGCAAGGGCCGACGATTTGTGTGGAATTCGTCGTGTGAAACAGCATATCGCAGACTAAAAGAAGAACTGTGCAGCGACAGAATCTTGACACCATTTGATCCAGCATTACCTGTGAGATTGACCACTGATGCGAGTCCATCGGGAGTTGCAGCCGTTCTAAGTCATCTCCACAAGGAAATTGAAAAACCAATCGCCTACGCTTCGCGCTCACTGACTCCTGCAGAACAAAATTACAGCCAGTTGGACAGGGAAGCACTTGCAATAATGTTTGGGGTAACCCATTTTTATAAGTATCTTTTTGGGAAACACTTCACGTTGGTAACGGACAATGAACCGTTGACCCGCATTTTTCAAAACAACAAGGCCTTACCACAAATGACATCCGCCAGGCTACTGCGCTATGCGTCTTTCCTATCGGGATTCGACTACACTGTTCAATACAAAAGGGGCATTGATAACCAGAACGTGGACTGTTTATCCAGAGCTCCTTTGAACTACATACACAAGTTGACGGACATCGCTATTGGAGATGAACTGGACCAGCTGTATCATCAAGCAATCTTCCAAATTTCGAGCGACAGAATCACATGGAAGACCATCCAAGAAGAAACAAAAAAGGACGTCGAACTGTACAAGCTTATAAACGATTTACAGAAGAAGTCTTATAATTCTGAATTTACCCTACTAGATGGTCTGGTGTTCCGACAGGACAGAGTCCTTATACCAGCTACACTACTTCAACATGTTTTACTGGAGCTTCACGAAACGCACCTCGGGATCGTGAAGATGAAGCAGCTAGCACGTAGATATGTTTACTGGCCTGGTATCGACCAGGATATAGAAAGATTTGTTCGCCGGTGTGAGAAATGTGCATTGACTTCGTCCAGCCCTGCAAGAGCTCCGCTCCATTCCTGGGATGAGCCCAACAATAACTGGGAAAGAGTGCACATAGATTATGCAGGACCCTTCGACAATAATTATTTTCTAATTTGTATCGATGCAAAATCCAAATGGGCAGAAGTAAAAATTTCTAAAAATGCACCTACTAGTACTTCGACGATATCGCTGTTGGATGACATTTTTGCTTCCCATGGATTTCCCAAATTTCTTGTCTCTGATAATGCCACCATTTTTCAAAGTGAAGAGTTCCAGTCATATTGCATAACAAATGGCATTCTTCAAAAGTTTATCGCTCCTGGGCACCCAGCTACAAACGGCTTGGCTGAACGCCACGTTCAATTGTTGAAACATCGGCTTAACTCCATTACCGACGAAAATGTGTCAATAACAAAGAAGGTAAGAATGATCTTATTCAGATACCGTGCTACGCCGCTTGCTAACGGAAAATCACCAGCAGAACTATATCTCCATCGTAAACTCCGGATCCGTCTCGATGCCATCTTCCCTTGTAAACACCAACCTTCACATGGCATCGCACCGATTGGGGTGAGGTCCCTTCAAGTGGGGGAAAGGGTCCAGGCCCGTTCCTTCCATAACAATAAATACTTTTGGGAATTCGGCAAGATTCTGAAGAAGTTTGGAGAACGGCACTATCTAGTGATTCTAGACAAATCGGGGAGAACCTTGAAACGGCACGTCGATCAATTACGCCTAACACTAGTTCCACAAAAAACTGTCACATTCAATCCAGAAGTATCAATATATGGAATTCCGAGATTGCCTACTCCAGCTCCACACCTGCCTGAGAATCCTGGCGCTCCGGCACGTAGGGATCCATCTCCGAGTCTACCTGATCCTTCCAGGGACCCGCTTAACACGAAGACTCCGGAACCAGTTCTGCGGAGATCGACTAGGCCTACAAGGATACCGGAACGTTTCCACGATTATGTTAGAGACTGAATTATTATTATTATATCATGTCTAGTCTTAATTATTGTACATATTTCATATTATTCCCTAATGTTCTTGTTCTATCACCAGGTATTGTTTGTTTATGTGGGGGAGATTGTGATGTACAAAATCGATTATTGTGTTAGTTGATTATAAGTGATAAGGATGTTATAGAAGGTTATGTTATGTTATCTTTGATTTACAATGTGAGTTTCAAAATATAGATGTGGTTTATTTGTATAATAATGTGTTAAACTATTTCAATACCTGTTTACGCCCTGTGGAGTTAAATAGATATATATACATAGAGACATAACAGGGAGTGAGTTTATTTAAACGTTTTTATGCTTTGCGTTAGGGGGCTAGAGGTTTTCTCACCTTAAAAATATCTCACGCAATGTCCACCGTTATGTTCTAATGAACTTATTATCATTATTGGATTGAAGACATCGCTTGATTAACAAAAGTATTGTAGAGAATGAGAAATAAAAATTAATACCAAAAATAATTTTCTTCAAGGAGCATGTGCTGTCTGATTAAAGAAAAAGTAAGTTAGTCTAGTAGCTATGTTGTATCTGTTTGTTTGTTTAACGTCACTTTATGCAACCAAGGCTAATCGGACGATGCTACAGTGGGAGTCCTAAATTTTTCCTATCCAGGTATGATTAGGATAGGGATCTTTAACGAGAATCATTATCATCGTTTAATGCGACGATTTCCTGTTCTTAAACTTAAGCCAATCAACATTTACATCTTCATGACTTGCTATAAAAATTCTTAATCTCATTCTAAAGATGGAATTCCAAGAATGATTGTTGGGTATTTTCCAACAAGCATTTTAAAAACAGACTGAGCATGTCCTCCTCCCTATTATTTGGTTCTAAGTTGGGTTTTCTATTCGATTTATCGAGCATGGTTTCTAAAACCAACCAATCATATTTAGTATGAAAATATTGGGGAAGGACAACCGCAGTCTGTTACTTGATAGCTGGTTATCAACGCTTGTTTGAACAAACCTTATATTTATCAAAATTGAAGTTATTGTTATTTAATGCCATGTTGGGGCCCGGAGAGGCTGTGCGGTAAAGCGCCGTACTCCCATGCCGGAGCTGCGGGTTCGAGTCCCGGCCTGGGTGGTGCTTTTCTTTCGTAGGAGAATTATCACCCAGTGCCATGGGTGTTAGTATGGGCAGTATAGGGCTTCAGTGGAAGCCTTGAAGTCCCAAAAAAAAATTTAAAAAAATGCCATTTTATCCCACTAAGGCTAATCGGACGATGCTACAGCGAGAGTCCTAAATTTTGCTAACCTAGGTATAATTAGGATAGTAAATTATAGTAAGTTTCTACTTACTACCCGTGTATAGTAAGTTTCTATGCTAACCACTTCACCACAGGTGAACCCATAATCTATTTTGTTATACGTATGTTTGTATGTAGATGTATTAAGCAGGATGTTCTATAGGCAGCTGGTAAGCGCGATCGAGTACCTGCACAGCCGTGACATCGCCCACCGGGACCTCAAGTGCGAGAACATCCTCCTCACCTCGAGGGACCACATCAAGATCGCCGACTTCGGGTTCGCGAGGTGGTGCTGCGACCAGAACACCAACAGGAGGGTACTCAGCGACACCTTCTGTGGCAGTGCCGCCTATGCCGCTCCCGAGATATTACAGGTAATGTACATATATATGTATCATTATAGTATATTTTTAACCGACTTCGAATGAAAGAGGAGGTTACTCAATTCGATACCTATGTGACTTTTTTTTGTGCCTTTTTTTTTTTTTTTTTCTATATATGTTCACCGATTACTCAGAGGTGGGTGGACCAATTGGAACGAAACCTTTTGCATCTTGTAGAGTATTTTCCCAAGGTGGTCCCATTTAAACCTTTTTGGGGTTCCTAATTTATTTAAGAAGTTATCGGGAAAAAACATGAAAATAATTATTTAATTATCGCTCAAATTGTTTACTTATTGGAAAAACATATGACATTTATAACATAAGGTATGCTCCAACAAGCTATTAAAACTAATTGATAACTTACAAATCCAAATATTGTACTACTGCTGGATGAATCAAATGGGAAAACCAACCAATCAAATTCAGAATCATAAGAGTGGGGGGAGAACATGGTGAATAAATAATTTAAATTTTTTTCGGAATGTATTCGAATACGCTTGAAAATTTCAAGTTGAAATCGGTAAATGCTACAAATTTACCAATTGTGTTCTCTTCTTTTCCTGATTAATATTTTAATTATTTTTTGTTTTAATATATTTTTTTGTTAATGATCTGACATTTTTCATAATATACTGCATTTTTATTCGTTTCAAATTAAACGTTATTTTATAATAGCAATGAGTATGTAGTCAATAAATAAATCGGTGACCGTTTTTTACGAGTACATTAATTCATAGCAAAATATATATCCAACATAACATGAATTTTTCACGTCGGAAAACCGCGCTCATTGTTAGTGATTTTTTTTTTAACATTTCAAGCGTATATTTTTTTTTTAAAGTTGAACTTTTTTGGCCGTAAAATTGATGAATAAATAAATACTTTAATAACTGAAAGTTAATTATTAATTAAAATCCAAATACAGACGGCTTCGATTATTAATGGCTTCAATCGTGAACGGTGTAAAATTATACAATGTGAATATGAAAAGACTTTAGGAGAGTGGAGCGGGAGCGGAGCGAGGCCGGACCTGTGCCAATATTGTGATTAACCTCTCTCTATTCCTCTTTAGAATATTTTGCCAGTGAGACCGGACCGGGAGCGGAGCGCTAGTGTGAATGGGGTAGAGCGAGAGCGGACCGAGAGTGGAGCGAGACCGGAGCGGTACCGATAGTGGAATTCTCTGTCTATTTCTCTTTAGAATATTTGAGCGGACCGGGAGTGGAGCGGGAGCGGAGCGATAGTGTGAATCCGACCTAAATTAATGAATGTATATATTTATTTACATATTTATCAATAGCAAAATCTTTACTTTCTTCAGCATCTGCTGTTTGGATACCTTTTTAACTTTTTCATATAATAAATCGTGTTTGGACGTGCTATTCCATCGTCTGTTTCGATTAGTTCTTTTGTATAATCACTTTTACCAGGACCAAAATAATTATGTCGGCCTATTAACCAACTCATATTTACCTATAAACCATCTACGAAATGTTTCTTCTATCTACAGTTTTATTTAGATCCTGTCCTTCGGATTCGTCCTCTTCAGATGATGAAGACATATTAGTCATCTGTAAATCAGACATAATAAATTAATTACCGTTTTCACACATGTATCGTTCGGTACATCATAGAAATCAGCTATAATCGCATGCAAGGTATAAATATATAAGGTTGAAATGGGCAAGATTCAAATTTATGGTGCTTCATTCAAATCTTCTAAAGGTTCTTTGACAGTGACAGGCCATGCAAAAATTTTACTCCAAAACGTACTTACTGCTTTGGTTACTGGAAGATATTTTTCAATGTCCTGGATATGTTGAGTTTCTCCTGACAACGATTATTTGAATGGTCTATAAAAGCCGACAGATCATCTAGGATTGTCGGGTATCTCTTGAATTACAATAGATGTCTCGGCATGCAGGGAGTTCAAAAATAAAATGAAACTAAACTCCATTTTTTTTTTTTTTTTTTGGACATTTCGGGTTTCTCATAAGACTGATTCACTTATACAATTTTACTTTCCTAAATCTCATTTTATAAAGTTCTTCGTGAGATATTCTGAAAACGGAAACCAGATTTTTATTGTTTCTCTCTATTTAAAAAAAAAACTGACTTAATTAAACAGCGCGAAATACATCAGAAGAGGATTGAGAATTAGATTATATTTTTTAATTCACGACTGCCCCGTTAGAGCGAGCCGGAGACAGAGTGTTTTTTTTTTTTTTTTTTTTTTAATCTTAGCTCGCTGTAATTAAGGAGCTCTTTTGAATAATATTTACTCTTTCGGAATATTTTTTTAATCTTTTTTTTTTTTCTCATTTTCTCCTGAGCAAGTTCTTTGAAGATGTTCTTCCAAAGATGATATCGTATCGATCGAAGTCAGCCAATCTAGAAGTTGATAGCTTAGGTTCGAGGTCCGTCAGCATTTTCAAAACCTTTTGAGTAGATAACTGTCTGAGAATCTTCTCGAGATTTCATTGAGTGTCCAATGGAACTATCGCTTTCAGATTACTAATACCATTGCTCTAGCCTTATTAATAAAAACACACAGTATCTGCACAAAAAAAAAAAAAAAAAAAAAGAGAGAAACACTTTATCATCAAAATAAAAAAAAACATATTAAAAGTGGGTCTGCTCAATTACATTGAGTGGCTTAAGACACAGCTTTCTGATCAATAAGAGTATATATCTTTTAATACCGCAAGCGTAAAATACAAATAACTTAAAACTACTCAGTTGCTGAATACAAATGCAGTTATTTTGTATTATGTTGAATGTTTTAAAATTAAAAATAAAACAATCACATAGATGTCTTGTCTAATAACACTATTAAGCTAAAATATTATTTATTTCCATTATTTATATAAATGCAGCCTACAAAACAGTTGTCAATTATAAATATGATTGTTTATAATACCTAATGAGTCAATCAGAACTGATTCAGCAAGGATCACCAGTTTTTCTTGGTCAATTCCGACCACGTCGAAGAATTTCCTTGCTACTTTACCAATTGTTCCTCGCCAACCGAACCACAACCCTGCGACTTCGAATTCCCTATCACCTAATTCTTCAAAAAACTTATCTTTGTAGAAGGGTATGCATTTTTCGTAGATCTTCTTCTTATCCCTATCTACCTTCTCGGCCTGTAAACCTCCTTACTATTTAGTTTATATGCTACTAGCTAGGGTGTCCGACTTCGCTCCGGTAGTTGTGTGGTAGTTTTAATTACAGAAAACTTTAAAATTAAAGGAAATATAGAACAAAATTAGCACTTTCTTGAAACTTTTACCATGGCATCAAAATTAAGATTCGATAACTGCAGAGTCTGCCCAAATAAGGAACCCTATATACTTTAAAGGGGTTGAAAATGGTGAATGAACAATTAATTTTGCTGCAAATTTGTCGAGTCATGTTTTTGATGGTTTCTGTGATTCTGAATTCTATAAGCCCATTCCAAGCAGTCAGCAGATAATAAGTTATTAGATTATGGTTGAAAAATCTATTAGTTAAAAAACTATATTTCGATTACAACTTAAGCGCCGACTACTATGATGGTCCTATTAGATCCAGAAGTTTAGAAACTACCGAAGATTCATAGAAACTTTTTTTCTAAGACCTTTCTTCCAGTTCAATCTCCCTTAAGATATCCCCCCCCCCCCGTAATTTGGCCGGACATTGCACCAACTATTACAATGTGAAAACCAAAATATCATGAGGGCACAATTTTTTCATCATATTTCTTTTTATCCTGAACTATGAGGGGTGATAAAATCTTATTGAAAAAATGCTGTTATTGGAGTTAGTCACTTTGTCAACTGGAATGCTCATCATACATAGTAATAAAACCATTTTTCATAATTACATACAATAAGAACACTTCAAACATTTTATTTTCGATTTATAATCAGTCAATTCAGCTCTCCTTTTTTGTTTTATGTCTTTTTTTATTCGCTCACTGTACTACTCAAAAATGTTCACTCATATTGTAAATTTACTTAAGTAGGTATATATTATATATTGATTAAATATAATGTGTTAATCAATTAACCTTCTTATGAGAAAATTAATTTTGTAAGGTATCCAGTCGGTTTTCTAATTGATATGTAAAATCATTATTTTATTTTGAAAGAAAAGGTGAAACTAATTATTTTCGCTTGATATTTTAGTAATTTAAAAAGAACAGCTGAACAAATACATAACTTTTACAAATTGAACGGAATGAATTAACAATAAACATGGAGTGAAACGCACCCTAGCGCTTCCTGGTAGGCTGGAGCTCGAACTAAATTTTTCATTCATAAACTCGTATCTCAATCTCAGGTAGTCTAATTACATGGTGCGAGAGGCTTGAAATTCCAGTCCTTTTCTCTTCAATTTTACACCCTTAAGAGAAAAACAGAAACCTTCTTCTCCGCTAGGGGTTATATAGCAACACGCTAACATAACTTCCTTAATCCCACGTGGAGTCGTTTTTGAGCCTTTTCGGCACGCACATTGTACACTTTGCTTTATAATATATATTGATTATATCGGAATATCGGGTGGAGCCGTCAGTGTCTAATCCATGCACTTCCTCCAGATACTTATACCCCTTTTCAGCCAGCATCTCCATTATGGCGTGCTTAACCATGTGATGGCGGCGATTAATCAGGAGATGGTTATGTGGACATAACATAATTAAACTTAATAAAACATAATGTAAACATAGGATTTTTTTAAGTGAAGGAGTCTCTTCCGTATATTCAAATTTTATTTAATTTTCCAACGTTCCTTCACCCAATCTTCTCATACGTTGTTTCATATATTGGGTTGTCCGGAAAGTTCGTAGAGAAATTTGGACAAAAATTAAAATTGATCAACAGCTTAAATTTTGTTTTTTTAATCTACAAAATAGTGATTACCCTTTCCTAACGGCTTGGAAGGTCCATTATCCCTTTTTTCCAAAACTCACTGTGCTTACTCCTGAAGAACAATAAAAGTTCCGTTTTGACGTCATCTTCTGAAGAGTAGGATTCCCCTTGTAGAAAATTTTCGAGCGAACGTAGTAAAGATGGAAATCCGAAGGAGCAATGTCAGAAGAGTACGGCGGGTGAGGTAAAACCTCCCATCTGAAGCTTAATAACTTTTGCCGAGTCCTTAAAGACACATGGGGCCTAGCGTTGTCTTGGTGGAATAGCACTCCTTTCCGATTTGCCAACTCTTAACTCCGCAGCTATCTCACGGACAGTTATACGTGTATTGTTTGCGATGACCGTCATAATATCCTCGATGTCAAGAGTTGGACTCCGGCCAGCCCGGGGTTGGTCTTCCATATTGAAATCTCCTGATCTGAACCGCGAAACCCACTTCTGAACCGTGCTATCAGCAATTGAATCGCTGCGAACGAATCTTTCTTGCAGTTTGTGCTGCCTTTTTCCCTTTTTTTTAAAAAGAACAGCATAATATGCCGAAAATGACCTGAATCGTCACTCATGTTGATTTGCAATAAACTAAACTACCGTGCCTTAATAATAAAGACGAATTCAGTGAGTAAACATAATTAATTCCATGAGGATTAAAGACAAATAAATAAACATTACCTTTGTGATTCATTTTTAGTTGAAAAAATAAAAGGTAAATTTTATTTTAAATATCTCTACGAACTTTTTGGCCAACCCAATAATATTTTTGCTATTATATTTTGCGAAGGGTGCCTTTTATCTTCTCCTCTTACTTGGAAGGTGGCAATTCGTAAGAACATTATATCGTAGATGGTATTATTATATTGTAGAGTAGCATTAACTACAAGAAGAACAAAATGATATATCACATTAGAGAAAGGGAGAGTGCACACGTTCTTCACATACCTATCCCCAATAAATGTTTTCTTTTTCTTCCAAGTCTCCCTTCCCCCCAAATGTGCTCCAGTTTTTCTTTCAAATATTATTTATAATGTTACAATTACTACAAGTGACGAGGAGACCCTGCCACGCTTAGCTGAAGTCAAATCAAAATTCACTGATAAAGATTAAAACGTTTCAGCTGATCTAAAAACCAACAGGATTTAAAATAGTACTTTACGCCAAATTTAAAATTGTTTGGTAAAATATTTAGATAGGTTAAAGTTTTTATTTTTTACATCTCATATTTGATCATAGTGTGTTAATGACTGACACGTGTAAAAAGAAGTAATGAAGAATATAATTGGAACAGGGCTTAATACAATCCACAATAGACAGTTAGCAAAAGTATACCAAATTAATCTTTTGCTATAATACATATTAATTACATTCTGAATATAACGGATGATGATAAGAGATATTGTATCAGGAGGTTATACTAATGATTTTGGTTACCCTGTATTTTTCAAAAACAAATAGATTCGATGTTTTCCTCCGGCACGTGAAAAGGCTACATATAGTTTACCAAGGAAAAACCCGGATTTTCCAAGTCCAAGCTGAAAAAAATAGATTTATCTTTTACTTTACTTTTCCTAAATATCGAAAGAAAATTAACTGTTGTGTCAATAAGCCAATTTTCATCGCCATATGTTGGAAATTTATAAGTTAAATATACACTCAAAAAAAGAAAAATTGAGCCCAATAATCGAGATAAAAACTATCCTATCTTTTAAGTTCGACAAAAATACACACAATGATGCAAATTTCATAAAGATGTTTTCAATAATAATAATAAATAATAGATTATTGATATATATAGAGTAGTATTATGCCGTATGATCGATCGTAATGGCACTGTACTGACGCACTCAGGTGCTGCATTGGGATTCTCTTTAGCGACTTGTCTCCTGTAACTGCTTTTCTGCATTAAGGGTGCCAGTTACTTTCTATCAATAAATGATTACTTTAATTAGTTACTTTTTATCACTAAATGATTACTTATAAGTAATCGCTTTAATTAACATATGATTAGGTAAACAAGAATACAGGTTAGTGAAATATCATCACATATAATTTCTCAAGGCCTTTTTTTTTTGTCGCTACGCTATAACTTCCTTAATACTTCATCAAATTTTATGAATGAGGCATCGTTTTAAAGCTTTCCTTAACCCCTACACCGGAAAAATATACAAATCACTCATTTCGCCTTCGATTACGAGTTATAAATATAATCGCGGTTTTTGCGAGAAAAATGGACGTAGAGGTTTCTAAATGGTGCCAATCATTTTAGGTTTTTCAAGGTGAACATTTTCGGTCATATACATTTTTTCGATTAAGCCATTCGTTTGCGAGTTAGGATCTTTTCTACTTTACTCCCCCTATGATTACTTCCTATACCTGTTACTTTTTAATTAACCTTACATAAAAAAACACATGTATATTTAAATTATTTTATTAATACATAACCAAATACAAATTGTAAACGCTTGTCAAATGAATTAAATGGTATAAAAATCATTAAAATTTTTTTTAAACAAAACCTTGAATAAATCCTCTTCTTCTCCATACAAATTCACATAATTTATAACGACGAAATTTATAATTATAACACCGCCAACGAAATGCTCTTTTTTCACTAAAAAGAAGCTTCGCATAAGCTTCATGTACGTTCCTAGCTGTACGTATTAGGGTCTGGCCACACTTGTCCGCACCGGATCCGCACCGTAGCAATAATACAGGTTATGTTCAGAATATTTTTAATTTAACTTACATATTACCTTTAGTTATGCCTAAAGTGGCCTTTGTCTGACATGTGTGGCTTGAACTTTAGGCATAACTAAAGGTAATATGTAAGTTAAATAAAAAATATTCTGAACATAACCTGTATTATTGCTACGGTGCGGATCCGGTGCGGACATGTGTGGCCAGACCTTTATACCTTCTTCCTGTAACATTACCTGCTTTCTTATTATCGTTTCTGAGGTATGAATACAATTCAAATCCGTTCATTATTAACTTTTAAACAATAAATGGGAAATATATGCACTTAACCTTTTAACTTTTTTACAATTAATTCATATTTATTGATCATGTGTTATAATTTGAAAGAAAACTCCAAGGTAACTGTTTCTTATAAGTGATCATTGGGGGAGTAAAGTAGAAAAGTCCCGCGAGTTATAAGCACAAAAATGCATTTTCAAAATGGTCGCAGGGCTTTTTCAAAGGTGTAATTTTTTCAGTTTGTCGAAACGAACATTTTTGGTTATATACAGTTTTCCAAATGTCACCGTCATTTGCGAGTTACAAGCAAAAACATGCGATTTCAGTCAATCAGCACATTCGCTCTCAGCGAAATCGATGTGTATATTAAAGTATTCCGTCTTATAACCTGATATCAAAGGAAAGTAGTTTTAGAGTTTCAAAAAATAAATAACCTACAATTTAAACAGATCTATTCTTTACTTCAACCCTCACCTACGCCCAGGACGCACTATACGATACTAATTGGGATTTAAGCTTCGCACGGGTCAGTTAGTTTATTTTAAATTAATACAAAGACAAATGACAAAAAAAATCTGGTGCGTGCGCGCAACACACAACTTTCACTTACGAACTTACTTAAATTAGAAAATTGATGTGTTTTGTTAATTGCCACTTCTCAAAGACACATTTTTCCATATTCATTTCTTATTTTTGTTTTTATTTGCTCTGTAAAAAACACTAATTTTTTATTATTAAATAAACGTTTTTACTTGTGGTAATTCGGCAATACAAGCATAATACTCTGAGTCGTCTGATTTTATAATTCTTCATCATTATAAATCATAATCATAAATTCATTTCTTATTTTTGTTTTGCTCTCTAAAGTACAGTAAATTGTTTTATTATTAAATAAAAGTTTTTACTTGCGATAATACGGCAATGCTAGCATAATACTCCGAGTCGTCTGATTTTATAATTCTCTATGTAGTTGTTGAAAACTTCATTTAGTTACCATGAAACAAATAATTTCCATTAAATTAACAGAACATCTTTAATTATAAACTACTGGTCTACTCCGCATGCGTCGGCTCTACGTGTTTTATAAGTTAACGGAATATTTTTCTTTTTTTCTCCTCTATATGTTTTCTTTATTTTTATCATATCACATATTTAGCCATTTCTTATTTTTAGGCGTAACGAGAGATAGTTAAGAACAAAACAAGGAAACAAAAAAAAACAAACAAACAAAAAAGGCCCCTACCCTATTTAAGCCTCCTCAGAACAATTTAGCAATGATAAAGCTTACCTGATATTAAAGAACACCTAATTTTCATTAAACATGACGAATTTGATAAAAATCGTTAAAGCCGTTTTCGAGTATATAAAAAAAAACACGTGAAAAAAATACATAATTTATTATGTAAAGTTCCCCCATTTTGATGAAATTTTTATAGTCATATCTCGGGCATATGGATACATCAAATACTTAGTTTAATCAAAACCGTTTGAGCCGTTTTTGAGAAAATCGGAAAAAAAACGTAAAATGTTATTAAATAAAGTAACCCCTCCCTTTGACCAATTTTGATGAAATTTTCGCTGTCACATCGCACACACATATACATACACGAAATACCCAATTTTAGGTTTGCAGGGTTTATGGTTTTTGAGCTAGTCTGTTCACACACACACACACACACACAGGCCATTTCGCGGGACTTGGTTATTTGGACTCAGGGGACCCCAAAACGTGTATTTCCGTTGAAAACTGGAAGTCGAAATTTTTCACGATCGTAATACTTTCCCTTACTAATAAAATTAAATATTAATTTAAACCAATATTAATTTAAGCCATGTCTTAAAATATTTGTTGAAATAAACCGCACAAACAAGAATCTAGGAGATCCCTCCCGATCTAAGAATTATTGTGACGGAAAAGGGTTTAATTATTTTTCAATTTACATGACGTCTACTTTGTGACAGGATATTGAGTGGCAAAAAGAGCACTGTTATTGATTTTAGTGAATGTTATCCTGTCTTAAGGCGCTTGAAAATTAGAAAGCAGTGTTCATTACCAATGAGATAATATATAGCCAAACAAATTTTAACACTAAACCTACCGGCATATTTTATATACCTACTTCAACCGATGGCCTTTTGAAATAAACATTATAGTCTTTTCCAGTTGATTGTAATTGTAGCAGCACCTACTTCTAATAGAAACCTGCCTTTGTCAGTGTTGCCACAAATTATATAAATGTATTTATACCTGGCTACACTGCGGGTAATAATAGACATATAAACTCTATCAGAGAGTGTGTTGATTACGTGTGTGGGATACTGTGACTTGTGAAACTGCATATTAAGACTTATATTATATTTTCAAGTGGTTTATTTATTTTTTTTCAACAGAATTTTTTTTATTTTCATTATTCTTTTTGTTATTTTTATCTGAATACAGTGTTTTATTTTTTTATTTTATCAAACGTTTTTATTATTTTCATCCCGTACTGTTACAAATAGAACTAATCACCTCGCAAATATTTATAATGCCGGGCGTACAGAGCCAGTAATCTAATTTGAATGAGTTACCAGCAGTCGCTCTATACCCATCATAAAACAAACTGTAAGGACATGGCGTTTTCCTAGAACACAATCGGATGACATTTTCTTGGAAAACTACTGTTTTTGTGTTAAAAACTTCAAATAACATTACCTTCAGCCACACTCTTATTACATTTTAGCTTTCGCCCAAAGAGATTAAGCCTATTGAGATGCAATAATTTGTTTGTTTGTTGTCTCCAATTATAGGATCTCCAAAAATTTATATTATTACGTTTAAAGTAATCATTTGTTGATGAAAAGTAACTGTTTAAAGTAATCATTTGGTGATAAAAAAGTAACTGATTAAAGTAATCATTTGTTGATAAAAAGTAACTGTTGAAAGTAATCATTTAGTGATATAATGTAACTGGCAGCCTTAATGTACATATGGCCCCGATTAATTTATCAAAATTTTCTGTAAATACTTTTCTTCGCCGAAACTGATCTGGTTTATCCGTACATCGGGGTTAACCAGTTTCAACTTTACTTGAAATAGAATGTAATTAAAAAAAAAAAAAAATGACGATAAAGAAAACGTTTAAGATGATAGTAATGCCTTATATTTCCACCTCTCTCCCAGTGCCTCATAAATCGACAATTATAGCCGAAAGTTTATTGCATCGTTTTCCTGTTACGCTCGCCTCCTGAAGTAAACTGCTCACTATATCTACCGGTATGCTTTTATCATAACTAGTTTTATAATTTAATGAGTCGTTTGAGTAACCACGACGCTGAAATATCAGGAAGTAGAAGTAGCTGGAAAATAATAGTTACTGTTTTCAGAAATGTTTGACGCAAACAATTGGTTTCCATAGCAATTATTAGCTACTGTCTTAAAATTGAATCAAAATGTTAAAGAATAAGAAAGAATCTTTGCAATTTCGTTTTAAAATTGAAAACAAATAAAACTATTTAATCCCTTAATAAAGGTCAGGCCACACACGTCCACACCGCAGCACGGATCTGATTCATTTACGTAGGATAGATAGTAACCGTTCACACCCGCGGATGCGGTGCGGATATGTGTGGCCTCACCTTAATAGGTCCAGAACTAGAAAAAATCATAATTAAAAATAGCCTGCAGATGTTTACCAAATTTGACTAGGACTATGAGATTGTCCTGTGTCTATTTGTCGTTGTTTAACAGCGCATTCCATGCCATTTCATATGATATACAACAATGCCTTGGTATAGGTAGTACGATATATATAAAAAAAAAAAAAAAAAAAAAAAAAATGCCCTTCTTGAGAAAATTGAAATTAAAATTTTAAACTTGGTTTTAAGAAAATTTCTTAGAACCAACCTATACATTGCTGTATATCATATGAAACGGCATGGAATGTGCTGTTAAACGACTCCAATCCCATAGTCCTAGTTAAAGTTGGAAAACATCTTCAGCTATTTTTAATCAAGAAGTAGAAGTAGCAGGAAAATAATAGGTACTGCTTTCAGATTGTCTAACGCAAACAATTGGTTTCCATAGCAATTAGTAGCTACTGTATTAAAATTGAATCAAAAAGTTAAAGAATACGAAACAGTCTTTATAATTTCATTTTACAATTGAAAACAAATAAAACTATTTAGGGGTCAAGCCGATATTAAAAAAAAAAAAAAAAAAAAAAAACCTGTACCACTACAACCCATAAAGGGTCTTGGGTTCAGTACTATGTAAGGAAGAGTACTGTTTCTTGGTCAGCGGTCGTGCAAGGAGGTGATTTGACCGTGATCACGCTCAACCGCTAGGTTTTCCCCCTTAATTTTTCAATTAAGGGTACCCACTTTATAGAGGCTGGGTTTGCCCCAGGAGGGTCTCTCGGCCCACGAGACGAACTGTGGCGAATAATAAAGATATCATAAGCCATGTCAGATTCGAACTCGGGTCGATATTATTGTTGTCAAAGAAGGCGAAAGGGGTTACCTGTGGTATGATGGTTAGCATAGCAACCCACAATACTAAAGGTCGCGGGTTCGCGTCCTGCTGTGGCCCTTGGATTTTTTAAAGGGAGTAAAATAATGAAAATACAAAATCGCGTTGCGAGACCCCCCTCGTGACCACCCCTTTAAATGTTCTCGTTATTTACATATTTTATTTTTTATTTTTAAGGAAATAATGCTTCATTATTTTTGAATCATATTTTATAATCATTAAACAGTTTCTAATATCAGGTGATTGCATATTTCCACATTTTGATTATTTTGGCTTGTATAGGAAATAAAATGGAGATGCCGAGCCTGTGCGATGCCAGGTACCCGTCAAAGGTCCCTATCCTAATTATACCTGGATATGCAAAACTTCCACTGTACCATCGTTCGATTAGCCTTAGTGGCTTAAAATAACGTCAAACAAACAAAAAAGGCAAAAAGCGTGCGGCTCAGAATGTTTTCGATTGGGAAAAAACATGGGGATTTGTAAATCTTAATGTATTAAATTTTCGCGACGTTGTAAATTGCATTAGTTATTTATTATACAAGTGACGAAAGTAGATCATTTTACAACTCGAGTGAAACGTTTACCCAATGGTAATTTCACGAGAGTTGTAAATTCTACTTTTTTCAGGAGTGTAATATTAAATTTTTTCTGTAATCGTGTAATACATGATCAGATCTAACCAGAATATGAACAAAATTAGGATTTTGTGAAGATTATGGTATGTTGTTGGTAGGTTATAAGCATTGTTGTGAAAGGTTATAAGCATAGTTATAAACAAGTGGAGGTTATTAACAAGGAAGGTAACTATTATTATATTTAAATTTTAAAATATATTGATTATTTCCACCAATAATTCATTCACATTTCAATTTATTTAGTTAAAATAAATTCTTTCAATGTTAAGAAACATTTAAAAGCATTTAATTTCCAACTTCAAATTATTTTTTAATTTATACTTATTACTAATTAAGAAGGCAATTCACTTTCTTCACTCTATTGCAAAATGTTTCACTTTCTTCACTCATTTCAGTTTAGTAATGTTACCATTATTCAACGATTACAGAAAAAAGTAATTTATATTAGTTTGGTACATGATGTTACATGTATGAAGTTATAAGCGGTGGTTATTTTTCTGAGTAGTTATTTTTCGAGGTTTGCTCTGGTTTGAAACAAGATGATTCTCTATCACCAGTTTTATTTAATTTAGCTTTAGAATATCCCTTTGGGGGGGGGGGTATCCTTATCGTACCGGAAAGGGTTTGAATTTTGTGAGGAAATATACCCGTGTTCGGATACGTAGAGAAGTTTAAATATTTAGGGGCGATGTTAACGAATACAAAATGAAATACTATGATAGGTACTAACTTAATATGGAAAGTAATGTTCTATGTAGATGTGAGAATCAAATATCTCCCTGTTATCATATGACAGTTGTGTCATATCTCACTCTCTCTCTCTCTCTCTCTCTTTTTCTCTGTCTCTATTTGGTTTGAATAACTTTGGCCACTCGATGATTGTGAGAACCGAAGGTCACACGACACTTATACTATTGAACAATATAAGCTAACCTCGCTGGCCGTACACTACTGTCCACAGCCTTCGAGGCGGAGTGCCAAAGCGTGCTATCACACAATGAGAAACTACGGTACTATTATATTGTTACTGTTATTGTTATTGTTGTCATAGTAACATTCTCTTCCACGAGGAATACCTTTTGTGGTCTTTGTAGTGAAGCTCCGAGTGGGTATCAACCATCAGACAGAGGTTGGATTTTCTGCTAATAATTCATCGCTGCTTTGGAGTAAGACTGCCATCATAAGACATATTTTAAATCCAATATTTAACGCTGCATAGCAGTCAAGGCGGTCTTCCGTCGCTTTAGTTAAGATGGTGTCACCTGCGGTATAGTGGTTAGCATAGAAACCTACAATACTAAAGGTCGCGGGTTCGCGTCCCGAGGTGACCCTAGGATTTTTTAATGGGATTAAAAAAAACTGTACGATGTCAGGTACTCGTTAAAGATCCCTATCATAATTATACCTGGTTAGGCAAAATTTAGGACTCTCACTGTAGCATCGTCCGATTAGCCTTAGTGGCATAAAGTGGCGTTAAACAAACAAACAAACATATAGTTAAGATATAAAAATAATGATAATCATTATGGTGGTGGAAGATAGTTGACCCTACATTTTATGAACAAAGGAATTGGTTGGGGGTGCGGTCAAAATAATAATCAAAAATATGTGATATTTACATATTTTACTCTAGCCGACGCTTCGACCCAAATTTTAGGTCATTATCAGGGCTAAATGAGAAAAACAAAAAAAATAACCAATCAGAGAAATTATATAAACAGATATAAATGAATGTGAAACATTAAACAAAATTAAATAAGCTAGATAAAATAAACATAAACTTTTTTATTTTGTATAATTTAAAAATTATAGCTCTTAAAATAAGGCCATAATAAATGAAAATGAGATAAAAGTTAAAATTGGATATCTGAGGTTATGCAGAGAAATATTATAGGTGTTATATTATATATTGATGTTATATAGTTATATTATACCTATAGGTGAACATATAATTAGGTTACAATGGTTTAGTGGTTAATTGCTACAGACCATTGTAACCTTATTATAAGTTCACCTATAATTTAATATTACTACTCTACAATACCTCAGATTTAATATTTAAGTTTTATCTCATTTTCATTTATTACTTTCATCATGGCCTTACTTTAAGAGCTATAATTTTTAAACTCTAAAAAATAGATATAGAATGCAAGGCCTCAAAGTCTCGTATAATTTCAATAATTCACTTAATCATGCAGATTACGTGCCGAATTTTCGCCTATTCAGGCATCTTCAGGGCTACAACAGCCCTGCACATGCTACAAGGACTACAACATGCAAGCTAGAAACAGACTGAACCTTCCCATATGGAAGGAGGGCTAACAGGGAAATATACAGTGTTGCCAACGTTCAAACAACTTTATATAACAGAAATAATAATTCAATAAGGTCTAAAGAAATTAAACACAATATTTAAGTTGAAAAGGTTCAAATAAAGTAATTTAAATTTACATCTATACATATATATATATACACACTCACACACATAACATCATGCACTAGAATTATAAATATATTAGTATATAAAACATATGAAAAGTAAAGGCAAATCTAGCATAAATAATTCACTGTTGGTTTAAAATGTTAATAGTTTCAGCAAAAAAATTGTTAAGATTTCTTGCATCAGTTTTAAAATTGACAACCTTATTAATGTTTGCAGCTATATATAGTGCTTCAAGATATTTCAATTTTTGCTCAGAATTTTCTTTATGCAAAATTATAGTTTTGTCATAATCGAAGCTATGTTTATGCTCGGAAGTGTGTTTTGCTAGGGCAGTTTTAGGTTCTTTTATTCCTTTATTTTTATTTTTGTATTCTGTGCATGAATTTTTATGCTGATAAATTCTATTACAGAGATTTTGAGTAGTCATGCCAATATATGCATTTTGGCAATCCAGGCAATTAATTTTGTAAATTAGGTTAGAATTAAGACTAGTTGCAATTTTATCTTTGATCGGGGTAAGTATTTGATCAAGTTTATTGCATGGTTTGTAAGTGATTTTTATTTCATTGATGTCATATTCTATGAAGCTTTGTTTTAGGGATTCAGATAAATGCTTTATATAGGTTAGCGTTCTGTACCGAGCCAGGGGGGGACCATCATTATTATTGTTAGTAGGTATCTTTGGTTTATTTATTTCATTCATGATTTTGTGCCATGTGCACGAAACTAATTTCTTGGGATACAGGTTGTTTGTAAACAAAACTTGTTTACTCTAAAAAATATGTTTTTATTTATTTTATCTAACTGATTTAAATTTGTTTAATGTTTCACATACATTTACATCTGTTTACATAAATTATCTGATTGGTTTTTTTTTTTTTTTTGGTTTTTCTCATTTAGCCCTGATGATGACCTAAAATTTGGGTCGAAACGTCGGCTAGAATAAAATATGTAAATATCTCATATTTGTGCTTATTATTTTGACCGCACCCCTAACCTATTCCTGCTCATTATTTTTATGTAATTCAACTCACCACTCTCACTGAGTGATCAAATCACCGGTGTTGTATTGTGGTTAGTATGGCAACCTACTATACTAAAGTTCGCGAGTTCGCGTCCCGCGGTAGCCCTAGGATTTATTGAAGGGAATAAAGAATCCGTGGAAATGCCAAGGAAGGAATTAAATGAATATTTAATAACGAATGATATTTCAAAGTTAATCAGGGTTAACTTTACTTAAATATATAAAACGTCAAAATAATGGAACAGACCTTTAGAAATATTGTGGCTCTCTCTCTCTCCTGTCAGAGCCTTTTAAAAAGCCCTCCACCCCCCGCACACACACAGTCTCAGAGGACTCTAAGACGAGAGAAGAATGTTGAGTTAGCTTTGAGGCGAACTCGAGAAGGCAGACTAAGAGCTTTCATAGCGATGATAACTTAGGGCCGAAAAACGTAGCTTTACATTTACATTAGGGAGGAAGCAACATGGAGGAGAAAATATAGCTCTCACAAGGAAAAAAAAAAAAAAGTTTCCAGGATTCCTCTATCGCGATAATACGCCATAGAACATTCTAGTGCGCTGGTGGCCGATCCATGAAACGCGTGAAAGAGGAACTCGTACGAAAATTTAGCTAAAACGTCATTTTATACACTATCAGTTTTTACATCACTTTCAACATAGTTTTGAATTTGTTCTGCGGTTACTTAGTCGTTAATAAACGAGTGTTCTTCCAGATTATTCGAAGAATTTGCAGGGTTTGTCTGTGGTTTAGTGGCTAGCGTAGCAGATTGCAATAGTTTGAGCAAGGAGTAATTAATCCTTGGCTGTGCCGTCCTTTGGATAGGACCTAAAATGTAGGCCATGATAACTCAAGCCAGAAAATAGGGTTAAGGGGGTGGGTAAGAGCGGTTACACCGATTTTTAATATTATTCCCGCACCTACCCCCTATTTTTGGCCTCATCCAATTTCCATCGCCGGTAATTAGCTTCTACCCTTAGAGCCGTGGCTACGCTAGATTTTTTTTTTTTTTTTTTATTATTAAGATTCAAGTAGTCCTTTTTACTCTTTCGATCTAATTGGCAATTTTTATACTGCCTAACACTCCGTTCTCGTTCAATTCGTATGCTTTCTAGGTATGATAACTCAAGCCAGAAAATAGGGTTAAGGGGGTGGGTAAGAGCGGTTACACCGATTTTTAATATTATTCCCGCACCTACCCCCTATTTTTGGCCTCATCCAATTTCCATCACCCATAATTAGCTTCTACCCTTAGAGCCGTGGCTACGCTCGATTTTTTAAAAAAGGACATATTCAAAGAATTGAATCAAAACCAGTAAAAGGCATTGAAATACCCTCAACCATAATCAAACCATAATAATTCGTTTGGGAAAAAAAAACCTATGGCGATTTTTAAACCTTAATGAATAAAATGTTCGCGACTTTGTATGTTGGATAAGTGATATAACGTAAAGTTATATTTAATTGCCCCGCTCAGAAGGAGAAGTTGTACATGGATAGGCAAAATTTAGGATTTCCACTGTAGCATCGTCCGATTAGCCTTAATAGGATAGAGCATATTTAATGTAAAGAATATATAAAGCTTTTTTTTTTTTTTATGAAATGAAATGAAAAAATTTACTTTATTCTGGAACATTTAGTCCCCTAAGAATAACATTATTGACAATTTTTAGGGAGCGTTTGTCTGGCTGTACTATTTACAATTATGTAAATTATAACTAAAAATACACACTTTAACAACAAATGAAAATAAATCTTAACTTCATTAGACACCACATTTGTGAAAAAAAAAAAATAAAAATAGCAAAAAAGAAGAGTATCATTATTAGAATAAATAAATCTTTAAAACGGTAGAAGTTTTAATTTTTTCCCTGATACCCGAATCGTTGAAGAAGCCTTTGTTTGCAAAAAAACTTCGAGACGGGATATCATGCGCTGCGTCAGGTTTTTTATTTTTTTAAATTTTTAACTTAGAATACTGGCGAAGGTGTGAGCGGTAGTGATCGGACAAGATAGAAGCTTTCATTGTTCCCCTAACGAGAGGCGCTGCTGTTCAGTATAACGAACTAAACTCACAGCCTTTTGTATTATACAATATCCTCCTACCGAGGTTAAGAGCACTCTAGCAACTCGTTATATTTTTTCTTAACTATCTCATATATATATATATATATATATATATATATATATATATATATATATATATATATATATACACACACACACTTTTTTGAATTGAATTGAATGAGGCGGATTTGCAATTTGAGGCTGATGAACAAGATTTCTTAGTTTCTTCTGGGCTCTGAGTTCTTCGAGGATTCAACATCCGCGATAATTTGCGGGATGATCGCCTTGGCAGTTGGCACATTTTGCAGTATATCATAAAATAGGGTTTGAAATCGATAATTTATAAAAAAATCAAAATCGAACATTTTTATCTAGAAATTATCGATAGTGAGTTTTATTTATGATCATGAATAAAATAGAGCGCGAGGGCAACGAGTTGGCGACAGTGGTGGTTCCTGGTGGGGTCGGAGAAAAGCTTCCCCCCCCCCCTTTCCTAATCTATAGTCTTACCTAATAAAGATTTTTAGACTAATTACCTATGCGAAGTAAATTCTACCTAGTCACGAAAAAAAAAAAAAAAAACCGTATTAAGTACTGTTTGAAAAAATAAGTTCGCGAGACTTACCAAAGTCGGTCGTGGTAGTCAAGGGAGGGGGCGAAAGAGGGTAACTTGATCTCTTATATCCGTATAGGCGGGCGCAATCAACTATAGGGTGCGCTAGTAGTTTTGCAAAATGTCGGAAATAACGGGGATAGACATAGTTGATATGATAGAGATAATTGGTAATTATAAAAGACCATTAATTGAAGGGCAGGCTATCCTTGATGCAAACCACATAATTACATTTGGAATAATATCTAGAAGTAAAAAAACAGTTATTTTACAAGCCTTGTGCCTTCAAACTAGCACTCTCAAAGGACTGCCCCATCAAATAAAAGTGGAAATCAAATTTATTAATTATATTAAACAATTTTCTTGTCATTGTACTTGTAAAGCTCGTAGTTCTGGTAAATGCAAACACATCATAGTAACTTTACTCTACGTTTTTCGGTTAGTAATAACATTAATTACCTATTTATACAATCATTGTTATGACAGCTTAGATTCTTTGTCATATTATTTATTTATTTGTCAAAACTTTCAGGCTTCGCATTGAAAACTTGTAACAATTAAGCACGACGGATGTAAGACAAAAATGGGGAAAATTAAAAAAGAAAAACTAATGCGACACTATGGTTCCAATGTTATTTGCATAAAACTAACATTTTGGAATAATAAAATGTCAAATACGAATATTTACCTGAATAAATATATTCACTTTCTTTAAAATGAAGACTAAATATCGTCATATGTTTCGAAACAGGCTTATCTATTCTTAATTTTACAATCTACTCTTTAAGAAGTTCTTTATTTTTTGGAAATAAATGGAATGACACGTCTTTTGATTTTTTAACTGAACACTCAGGAACCGAGCAATACCTAATAGACATTTTTCAAATGATTTTTTGCTCAATCGGGTTTTAATTATGGAAAAATAAATTCAAAACGCCAAAAAACCCTATGAATCCCAGGTAATTTCCCGGCTTTTATCCCCGTTTCTCTAGTTCCTGAAAAGAAGCAGCACCGTCTATAGCTAGTACGGCTTGCTTGCCACTTGCGCCACCAAGCACATAACCCGGTCATGTCAATCAATTTCCTTCACTGACCCTTGTTTTTCACCGACCCCCCTGGGTCTAAGCTAGGTGAACTGACTTCGCGAAATTTGCGAGATCGGTGGGAAATAAGGGTCTGTGAAGAGAATGGATTGACTTGTCCGGGTTACCGAATGGAGTGAGGCAATTGGACGCGAACTCGCGAAGACGTAGAGTATTGCAGGCTGCTATGATAACCACTACACCACCGGTGATTTGATTTAAAATGATGACTAGGCACTGAGAGTGTTAAGGTATTACACATTATTAATGATTACCCCATGAACTATTATCAAAATCCAAGACCTAAAGGATTAGACCTCTCGTCGATTTGATATGGAATAACTCATCAGCTGTCAGTTATTCATTTGTTTTTCAGAAGACCGTGATCTTGTTTTTGAAATGTCCTTATTACTTAATTAATTTTTTGTTTAAAAATAAATATCTATTCTTACCGGATCACCGCATGACCTACAGGTATAGGTACTTATATCACACAGGTATGCGTGGAACTGAAAACAAGCAATCCATTTTTAGAAAGTTGAAATACTCGAGCAATTAACCTTTTAACGAAGTTTCTAGATAGAAAAGGTCACCGCAAACCTCGCTTGCATGACTTAATTTATTATTATTATTTTTTTTTTTTTGTTCCTTCTTAATATTATGTGTTTGCCACAATTAATAAATAAATAAGTATATGTGTATATACATATGCCTCGATACTTATGCCTACTCGATCAACGACATGAAACCAGAGATTCAGCGCCGGATCATGGCAGCCAATAGATGCTATTTCGGGCTTCAGAAACACCTAAGAAGCAAGTTTCTCTCCAGGGCCACTAAGCTACAAATATACAAAACACTAATCAGGCCAGTTCTCACATATTCATCCGAGTGTTGGACCATGACGAAGGCAATGGAATCATCTCTATTGAGATTTGAAAGGAGAATACTGAGAAGGATTATGGGACCTGTGTGTAGCAGCGGCGTATGTAGATTAAGAAAAAATGCCGAGATCATGAGCTTGTATAATGAGCCTGATGTGGTTAAATTAATAAAGGTTGGTCGCTTGAGATGGGCTGGGCACATTGCTCCACTAAGCAATAACGAGGTCCCAAAGATGCTCTTGGAGGAAAAAATCTTTGGACGAAGAAAGGTTGGTAGACCTCGCCTGCGCTGGATAGATTGTGTGGCGGTAGATACCCAAGAAATGCTCGGAATTAGAAATTGGAGAGCAGCTGCACAAAACAGAGAAGACTGGCGGCTCCGACTGCGGGAGGCCCTGACTCTTCATGAGTTGTAGTGCCATCGAAGAAGAAGAAGAAGAAGAAGAAGAAGAAGAAGAAGTATATACATATATATAGCTTGAATCAAAAAAATAAACTGATTATGAAAATAAGCGTATTTATGATAAGCGTCTGCGTCGGTTTCTTGAAAGGCATTAGAGACTAAAATTCGACAACTCTCTCGAAATATTCTGAAAAACTCCTTCTGTTTATTTATAACTTACGATATAATTATTTACAAAAAAAACGTTTAAAAAATACTTGATTATTGATGAAATTGGGATTTTTCCCTTTGCAAAAATAAATAAAAAATTACTGAAGACTTTCAAGTTACAAAAATAAGTAAGTATATAGGGATCAAGTTTGTTTGTTTGTTTAACGTCACTTTATGCTACTAAGGCTAATCGGACGATGCTACAGTGGTAGTCCTAAATTTTGCCTATCCAGGTATAATTAGGATAGGGATCTTTAACGATCCTCACATCGTACAGGCTCTGGACCTCCATTTTACGTCCTGTCCGAGGGACAGCATAGATAAGGATTTTTTACTCCCATTAAAAAATCCTGAGGCCACCTCGGGACCCGAACTCGCGACCTTTAGTATTGTAGGTTTTTATGCTAACCACTACACAACAGGTTACCTTAAGTTATTTTCTGTCAAGTTTCTAAATTGCGTTTACACGATCAACAAAACACGTCTGTTTTTATTCCTAGTAGGTTGGTAAGTGTAAGTTCTGTTGCGCACAACGCACCGGATTTGTTTTATTTTATAGACCATTAAATTATTAATTTTTTTGGGTGGATTAAAGCCTAGAAAATATCAAGACTGTAATTAATCTGTTGTATTCACTTAGAGGTTGATGCTAGCGTTGTTATAAAGCGGCGGCATGGGGGTATTCTGTTTGTTGGTTAGGCGGTGACATGGAGTTAATTAGGGTTGTCCGGAGGCTAGGAGGTCGATAGGGTATTGTATGGTTTAGGGTATTGGGTATTGGGTTGAGTGGGTATTTGGGTTGGCTTAGCAAACTGATCGACGCTCTCGGCTGTCGCACAGTGATGCAAAACCCTGAAAAGCTGGCCAAAAGTCAAAAAGTAAAGTTTCTTTTTAGGAAATTCAAACTATAAGGTTGGATAGACTGATATCTCAAATGAATAACGGCATAGTTAAAAAGGGTCTATTGTTTATTCTTGGCGGTTATAAACCGGTGCTGAAGTAAACTTCTCACGAATAACGTTGTTTTGAAATATTTGTAGAAATTCGTAAAATCTACCTTTTTCAATTCTGCAAAATGATTTCTTCTGTTAAAAGTAAGTAGAATATTATTATATAATACCCAAACTATAATAATAATACATAAAGTAATACTTTAACAACATTTAGAGTGGAAAAAATTGAAAAATTACATGCGAACGTTTTAGAACATTAGGGGAAAAGTTATAAGTTCTGCAGAGTTCTGTAACAAATTTTAGTTTAAATTGTAGTTTATACTATTGTTTAATAAATTAATAAAAACCAGCTGCCAATAGCTGCCATTACGGCTTTGCCGTAAGTTTTTGTAAAAAAAAATAAATACCAACACGTGTTAAAGTATGTTAAAAATAAGACGCTTACATTTTTCATTTTTTAAAAAACTGGTAAACTATTTGTAATTAACAAAATCCGTATCAAAATAAACTGTTTTTTATATATAAATTTAAAATATTTAATTTTAAAAAAATTATCTTAATTTAATTTTTTACTTATCTGAATTATTGTATTTTAATTTTTTTATTTATCTTAATTATTGTATTTTAATTATCTTATCATTTTCCAATCTTTTTTTAAAAATAACGTAAAGTCTAGTTGTTGAAATAAAATTTAAGGAAAATGTGACTCGCAATGTCATTAAAAGGGTTACAAGAGAATATAAAAAAAAATGTTTTTAAAATAACATTTATAAAAATTTTATTTTTTCTATTTAAAAAATTATGTTTTTGTTTAAAATAGCTAAAATAAAATGTTTATATCAATTGTAATTTAAAATTGCTGTTATTCTCATTGCTGTTATTTGTCACATTGAATCCGCCATTTTTTTTTTTTAATTTTGACTTTGAATTCGTAATCAGCGACCTCAAAAACCCTTATATACTAAGTTTCATAGAAATTGAATAACGTGTTCATATTTTGACCAGCTTTTCGGGATCTTGCATCACTGTGTGTCGTAGGCGTTTTGTCTTTTATTAACAGCTGTTTAATTTTAACAGGATTTTAAAAAATATAATGCAACGCACTGTAGAGTATGTAAGATATTTATATATTCTACGTCGAGTTAGAATTGCTCAGGTCCTAATTGCTATTTGGAAATGGTTTAAATTGTATAAATATTTTTTTTATGAACATTCTATCAATGTAAAAAAAAAATAGCAACAACAAAAAGACAATCGAAAACTATAAATATTTGGAGGTGTGTAATAGTCGACTATTTTTCTTTATGAGAGTTAGATAAATAGTCAGGATTTTCAGTTTCATTATATTTTCGGCCTCGAATTAGACTAAATCATAAAACATACGTCTCGTTGAATAATATGATAATACATTATTCCAATAAAATTCCTAAAAAATCGGGTATTTTTAATTTAATTTTTTTGGATTTTTTCTCATTTAGGCGACAATTATTTAAAAATCTTTCAAAAGGAGCAAATGCCTTAAAAAGACTTGTATTTAAACAGAAAGCTCAATAGATAGTAATACTGACTCATTTCATTCTCCATTTATAACCCCGTACTTAATAAACTAATTTATAATATAAAAATTAATTTGATATACTTTGAGCGATGGTTTTTTTTCCTCACTGATAAAGGGAATCCCAAGCTCTTTAATGAAAAAAGAATTATTCGATTATCGTCATTCGGTCAGGAGTTATAGATTTTTGGCCGCTAAATGACATAATTTTCCCACTGTGCGTTGGCGTTCCAAAATAAAAAAATCTGGTGCGTGCGCGCAACACACAACTTTCACTTACCAACTTACTTAGATAAGAAATTGACGTGTTCTGTTAAATATAATTTCCCAAAGTCACACATTTTTCTACATCCATATCTTATTTTTGTTAATCGTTAAAGCCGTTTTTGAGTAAATAAAAAACCCCGTGAAAATGATACAAAATTTATTAAGTAAAGTCCCCCCCTCCGGTTAATCAATTTTAATGAAATTTTAACAGTCATATCTCGGGCATATACATACATCAAATACCAAGTTTGATCAAAATCGTTAAAGCCGATTTAGAGTAAATAAAAAAAACACGTGAAAATGTTACAAAATTTATTAAGTAAAGTCCCCCCTCCGGTTAATCAATTTTGATGAAATTTTTACAGTCATATTTCGGGCATATAAATAGATGAAATACTCAGTTTAATCAAAATCGTTAGAGCCGTTTTTGAGAAAATCGAAAAAAACCTAAAAAGTTATTAAGTAAAGTACCCCCTCCCTTTAAGTAATTTTGATGAAATTTATGCTGTCACATCGCGGGCATATACCTACACTAAATACCCAATTTCAAGATCGCACGGTTTATAGTTTTTGAGCTAGTCTGTTCACACACACACACACACACAGACACACACACACACACACACACAGACCATTTCGCGGGACTTGGTCATTTCGACTCAGGGGACCCCAAAACGTGTATTTCCGTTGAAAACCGGAAGTCGAATTTTTTCAAGATCGCAATACTTCCACTTACTATATATTTCATATATAGGTAAGTGAAAGTAAAAATCTGGTGCGTGCTCGCAACACACAACTTTCACTTACCAACTTACTTAGATGCGTTTTGTTAATTGCCACTTTCCAAATGAACAGAACGGCTTTAATTATGAACAATGGTCTGTCATTAAAGGCCTACTCCGCATGCATGGGCTCAACGAGTTTTATGAGTTGACTGAATATTTTTCTTTTTTTCTCCTCTCTATGTTTTCTTTATTTTTATCATATCTCATATTTAGCCATTTCTTATTTTTAGGCGTAACGAGATACTGTTAATTTCTCCATGTAAACAAAAACAAAGGTACTTTATAAGAAAGAAAGAAACAAACAAAAAAGGCCCCCCTCCCCAAAAAAAAACCCCCTCAGAACATTTTAATAATGATAAAGCTTACCTGATATTAAAGAAAACCTTATTTTCATTAAACATGACGAATTTGATAAAAATCGTTAAAGCCGTTTTTGAGATAATCGAAGAAAGGTAAAAATTGGAAAAAAGACATGAAATAAAGTGCCCCCTCAGTTGGACCCATTTTGGTGAAATGTTGGCTTTTACATATTTGGTATATACATACATCAAATACCCAGTTTCTTCAAAATCGTTAAAGCCGTTTTGAGTAAATAAAAAAAAACACGAGAAAATGATACAAAATTTATTAAGTAAAGTCTCCCCTCCGGTTAATCAATTTTGATGAATTTTTTACAGTCGTATCTCGGGCATATAAATAGATCAAATACTCAGTTTAATCAAAATCGTTAGAGCCATTTTTGAGAAAATCGAAAAAAAACGTAAAAAGTTATTAAAAAAAGTACCCCCTCCCTTTGAGCAATTTTGATGAAATTTTTGCCGTCACATCGCGGGCATATACCTAAACATAATACCAAATTGCAGGTTCGCACGGTTTATAGTTTTTGAGCTAGTCTGTTCACACACACAGACCAATTCGCGGGACTTGGTTAATTGGACTCAGGGGACCCCAAAACGTGTATTTCCGTTGAAAACCGGAAGTCGAAGGTAAGTGAAAGTAAAAAGATCAAACTGAAAATCCTGGCTATTCATCATACTATCAAAAACTATAAATCGATAGTTTTTGAAATTAAAGGTTACTTTTCTCATGTTTATACATTTTTCTGTAGAGGTATAAATTTCTTCCATTAATAAAAGATTAAACGATAAACCTAAAAATAGATGTACCCTACATTTATTTTATTTTATTATTTTATATGAAGTTATACTATAATATTATTATAAGTTATATTATTATATTTTATGAAATTATGAATCTATTCGAGGGGGGGGGGGGACCTTTAGCTGGGGCGAGTGACCTTCTACAGCTGGCTCACTTGATCTTTAGGCTCTTTTATGAATCAGCTGCTTTCCCCTATCTATCTTTATATCATCACTTATTTTCATTATTTTGTGTAAGTTTTTCTTATTTTTTCCTACTGTCTAATAATTTTAACCTTTGTTTGCATTATAAACTTGAATTAATTAATATAAATTGTTGATTTTAAGGATAATATATCCGAAATCATGTAAAAACTTGTATATATGTATGTTGTAAGATTTTATAATTAATAAACTTTTCTCTTTCTCTCTCTCATTTATTTTCGAGAATATTATAAAAAAAAAAAAAAAAATGTTTACGTATTTAGAGGGTTTAATTTTGATCTTATGTTCAATTGGAACAAAGGAGGTATTAATCTTGTAGCTCTTAAGGTCTGGCCACATATGTATGTCCGCACCGCAGCACTGATATAGGTTCAGAATATTTTTAATTTAACTTACATATCACCTTTAGTTATGCCTAAAGTGACCTGTGTCTGACATGTGTGGCCTGACCTTTAGGCATAACTAAAGGTAATATGTAAGTTAAGTTAAAAATATTCTGAACATAACCTATATTAGTGCTGTGGTGCGGATCCGGTGCGGACATGTGTGGCCAGACCTTTATCCGGGTTAAAGTTTTTTTTTTTTTTTTTTACAATGCCACACAAACTATATGAACTCAAATAATCAAGATTGTTACAAAAAGAATCAACTTAAAAGAAACAGCGACACGAAAGTAACGTCATATGATCTGAGCTTCAGAACAAGATTAACTCTCCCGTCCACCGCTTCTTATATTTAATCTGAAATAGAACTCTCTGGAATGTTCTCGATAAGCCTTCTGCGCCTACTCGAACAGTCACAAACGTGTACTAGAACAATTGGTAATTGTTTCAACAACAATTCTAGGAGTCTTTTAAATCATATGTTTTGTGTTTCACGTTACAATTTTTTTTCTGATAAATAATTTCAATATTGATTTTGTTCCATCTTTGATGACAGATTATCTAATTAATTTAACTAACTAATTTTTTCTTACATCGAAAAGTGTCTAAACTTTATGACCAATGGTTAGGCCTATGTTTGGGGGAAACATAGCCCCCCCCCCCCTGACTACCGCGACCAACTTACAAAATTATTATTATTAAAAAAAAATATTATTAAAAAAATCTTGGAACTACATACATGCAATTGAAGAATTGGGAATTGAATATTTAAAGCCTACTTACAAGCATGGTATATGATAAATAATATTACTCAGTCACAAGTAATATTCACAAAGATCACCATTTTTCTTGATTTAAAATTATTACGACACAATATTTAAATAATCAACACTGAAACTGAAGCATTAACCTATAGATAAAATAAAATTCCTGTAAATACTGGCCCGAACTGTTATAGACTGAATATTATAAATATGGTAAGAGATGTCGCAGGAAGTGAGAGATAGTAATTAGATTATTGAGAATAGAGCCTTCTGATTGGCCATCCCCCCCCCAACTTAGTCTGGAACATTCCTTTCTTTAAAAATCTCAAAATATTCAAATATTCAGTCTTCGATTTAGCTTATTACTGCATGCGTTGTTGTACGTATAAATACTTTAGTAAGTAATTTATAAGTTTTTATATTTAGTTATGTACCAGTTAATTGATGTTTTATTGCCAAATTGCTGAGGCAGTTTATTTAAAATTTAAATATGTATATTCTGATAAATATTTTCCTCGAGAATTTTTTACCAAATGTAGATTTATTTAAAAATTATAAAAATATGTATTCTTCTCCTCGGGAAGTTTTTAGCGTATGAAAAGTATAAAAATGCCACTATGATCGCTAAATGATTATGAGTATTTAACCAATTATGTATACTAATGGGAGTTAACTTTATTTCGATACACAGTTAATTTCCCTCTTACTTAACTTCTAATTGATGAAATGCTGGATGAAATCGAGAAAAAAATGATCATATTGTACCTACTACCGTTAAATAGGCAGTAACTGGTTACATACTGGTCACTGGTTAACGGAACATAATAGACTTAACGGTTAATTGAAGAAAACTTATTGAATACATCTAAATGAATCAATACGGACCATAATATAACATAATTGACAGCAATTACACTTAAAATTATTTAACAATATTTTAAAGATTTTTTTAGTTTATGAATTTTCTAACATTTTGAAACTTCTAAATGTCAACCATTTTAAAATCAGTGTTAACCATTTATTTTTATTAATCTTGAATTATGGGCCAAAAATATTTCATAAATTAAATCATCAAACCTAAAATCTATAAAGTGAGACTTTTATCGACTCAAAAGGTCGATTTCGTTAAAACCAATGTATTGTAAAGCGAGATTATTACGATTTTTATAACAATAAAGAATATCAGCTGAAGTTATGCAATTTTAATATTGACAGGTGTTCGCACCTTGTATGAATGGTCAACTGAGCGAAATTTGGAGAATTTAGGGCAAACGGTATTGATTTCTATAAAGAACAAATAAACAAACAAACAAACAGAATTTCATCTTTATTTATATAGATTAAAAATTTGGTGTGATACGCGTAACACACAACTTTCGAAGTCACACATTTTTCCACATTCACTTACTTCTTTTTGTTTTTATTTGCTCTTTAGAGTCCACTAAAGTCTTTTATTATTGAATAAAATTTTTTACTTGCGATAATTCGGCATTGCAAGCATAATACTCCAAGTCGTCTGATTTTATGATTCTATATGTAGTTCTTGAAAACTTCATATAGTTACCATGAAACAAATAATGTCCATTAAATGAATAGAACATCTTTAATTATAAGCATCGTTTGCCATTAATGGCGTACGTATTTTATGAGTTGACGGAATATTTTTCTTTTTTTTTTCCTTTACATGTTTACTAGATTTTTTTCATATATCATATTTAGCCATTTCTTATTTTTAGGCGTAACGAGAGACAGATAAGTTCTCCATATAAACAAATATAAAGATACTTTATAGGAAACAAAAAAAGGGCCCTTCCCCATTTACGCAACCTCAGAACATTTTAATAATGATAAAGCTTACCCGATATTAAAGAATACTTGATTCTCATTAAACATGACTAGTTTAATCAAAATCGCTAAAGCTATTTTTGGGAATATCGAAAAAAAGTAACAATGGGCAAAAAAATAAAGTGCCCAATACGTTTGACCAATTTGATGAAATTTTTGCTGTCACATCACGGGCATGTATTTCCGAAATTTTTCACGATCGCAATACATTCCCTTACTATATATTTTATATATAGGTAAGTAAAAATAAAAAAATAAGCAATTTTTAGCAATAGTTAGACTGTACCATGTTTTTTATGTAATTAAAGTAATACACTCCAAAACAGTCCATATATTTTCCAGACCTTATATATCTACAATAGGAGCTTTGGGCGACTTTGGGCCAAATTCATCTAAAAAAATTTACCATTTAAGTAGCTTGTGACGATGTGAATATGTAGTGACGGAGGTTTTAACAGGGTGATAATTCTTATTTCTCGTGACAATTTTTATAATCATTAATGAAGTTGTTTAATTATAATTGTATTTTAGATGAATATGGCGCAATGGCCCCGAAAGCTCCTATTGTAGATATGTAAGGTCTGGAAAATGTTTAGACTGTTCCGGAGTGTAGTACTTTAATTATATATTTAAACAATCTGGTGCGATGCGCGCAACACACAACTTTCACTTACCAACTTACATTAGAAATTGACATGTTTTTTTAATTTCCATTTCTATAAATAATATTTAAAAAATGACTTGATTTTGATTAAAAATGATTAATTTAATCAAAATCATTAAAGCCGTTTTTGAGATATTCCAAAAAAATGTAAAAATTGGAAAAAAAGTTATGAAATAAAGAGCCCCCTGTATTTGACCAATTTTGATGAAATTTTGTCTGTCACATTGTGAGCATATACATACACCATACATCCATTCTTATCAAAATCATTACAGCCGTTGTTGAGTCAATAAAAAAAACCTAAACATTAGATAAAATTCTTTAAGTAAAGTACCCCCTCCGTTTCACGAATTTTGATGAAATTTCGGCTGTCGCATCGCGGGAATATCCATACACCAAATACCCAATTTCAGGTTCGTGCGGTTTATAGTTATTGAGCTAGTCTGTTCACATATACACACACAGACACACACACAGACACAGACACAGACACACACACACACACACACACACACACACACACACACACACACACACACACACACACACACACACACAGAACTTTTCGCGGGACTTGATTAATTGGACTCAGGGGACCCCAAAACGTGTATTTCCGTTGAAAACCGGAAGTCGAAATTTTTCACGATCGCAATACTTTCCTTACTATATATTTCATATATAAGTAAGTGAAAGTAAAAATCTGGTGCATGCGCGCAACACACAACTTTCACTTTTTTTTTTGCTTTTTGCTGTCACATCGTGGGCATATACATACATTAAATACCCAATTTCAGTTTTGTACGGGCTATAGTTTTTGAGCTAGTCTGTTCACACACACACACACACACACACACACACACACACACACACACACACACACACACACACACACACACACACACACACACACACACACACACACACACACACACACACACACACACACACACACACACACACACACACACACACACACACACACACACACACACACACACACACACACACACACACACACACACACACACACACACACACACACACACACACACACACACACACACACACACACACACACACACACACACACACACACACACACACACACACACACACACACACACACACACACACACACACACACACACACACACACACACACACACACACACACACACACACACACACACACACACACACACACACACACACACACACACACACACACACACACACACACACACACACACACACACACACACACACACACACACACACACACACACACACACACACACACACACACACACACACACACACACACACACACACACACACACACACACACACACACACACACACACACACACACACACACACACACACACACACACACACACACACACACACACACACACACACACACACACACACACACACACACACACACACACACACACACACACACACACACACACACACACACACACACACACACACACACACACACACACACACACACACACACACACACACACACACACACACACACACACACACACACACACACACACACACACACACACACACACACACACACACACACACACACACACACACACACACACACACACACACACACACACACACACACACACACACACACACACACACACACACACACACACACACACACACACACACACACACACACACACACACACACACACACACACACACACACACACACACACACACACACACACACACACACACACACACACACACACACACACACACACACACACACACACACACACACACACACACACACACACACACACACACACACACACACACACACACACACACACACACACACACACACACACACACACACACACACACACACACACACACACACACACACACACACACACACACACACACACACACACACACACACACACACACACACACACACACACACACACACACACACACACACACACACACACACACACACACACACACACACACACACACACACACACACACACACACACACACACACACACACACACACACACACACACACACACACACACACACACACACACACACACACACACACACACACACACACACACACACACACACACACACACACACACACACACACACACACACACACACACACACACACACACACACACACACACACACACACACACACACACACACACACACACACACACACACACACACACACACACACACACACACACACACACACACACACACACACACACACACACACACACACACACACACACACACACACACACACACACACACACACACACACACACACACACACACACACACACACACACACAGACCATTTCGCAGGACTTGGTTATTTGGACTCAGGGGACCCCAAAACGTGTATTTCCGTTGAAAACCGGAAGTCGAAATTTTTCACGATCGCAATACTTTCCTTACTATATATTTCATATATAGGTAAGTGAAAGTAAAAAAAATCAAACAATATTCACTTACAAACCTCTTTTCTTTGAATCAAAATAGGCATTATTTATTTTTTCTTTATATGGCGTACATAGCTGCTACCGGACAGGGAACACAAATATTTAACCTCAATGAAAATTGGGTTTTTTTATTTATTTTATTTGAAGGTGGGTACCTACGCCTGTACTTTATACAGTGGCGTACCCCACTTTCTCAAGAGACTCTTCGGTGATTCGTTGCAAAAGGTACTTAGGGGAAGAATTTCGCAAAATGAAAGGCCACAATGGCTACTGAGATAAGATACCTTAGACCCTTCAAAGGATACAAAGAGGTAGGCGGTCCCTTGGGCTGAGGTGAATATACCTTAAGGGTCGGAGGTCACGGTGTCTATACCTCACCTTATTCCTTATCTTTTGAACTTACGATAACCTCTTCATGAATTCATTCATAAATTTAGCAGATAGGTTATGAATGAGGAGGAATGTGCTATCTATCTAGGATAGAATATAGGTATAGCGAACCCGAAGGTTCGATGCCGACACCACCAACTTCCTCCCTCGTGTTTTTTATTTTGTTTGTTACCATACCATTTGTGCTAAAATCTCCATATTTCGCTTAGTTCTTTCATACCAGGTGCGAAAACCTGTCCATATTAAAATTGCACAACTTCAGCCGATCTTCAGCTGATATTCTTTATTCTCCAAATTTCGCTCAGTGGTTCTTTCAGACCAGGTGCGAACACCTGTCCATATTAAAATTGCATAACTTCAGCCAATCTTCAGCTGATATTCTTTATTGTTATAAAAAACGTGATGATCTCGCTTTACATTGTTTTTTACGAAATCGATCGTTTGAGTCGATAAAAGTCTCACTTTATACATTTAAAAAAATAGATTATCCGGGTGAAACCGGTATATACAGTGTATGTATTTAATATCATCTTGCAATGATACTTTACATGTTGCTCTCCAAATAAAAAAATCTGGTGCGATGCGCGCAACAGACAACTTTCACTTACCAACTTAGTTTCATTAGAAATTGGCGTGTTTTCTTTTTTAATAACACTTCTCTAAGTCACACATTTTTCAACATTCATTTAATTATTTTTGTTTTTATTTGCTCTTTACAGTACAGTACATTTTCTTATTATTAGATAAAAGTTTTTAATTGTGATAATTCGGCAATGCAAGCATAATACTCCAAGTCGTCTGATTTTATAATTCTCTATGTAGTCGTTGATTACTTCATATAGTTACGTTGAAACCAATACTTTCCATTAAATGGACAGAACATCTTTAATTATAAACAATCTCCTGTCATTAAAGGCGTACTGCACACGCGTGGGCTCAACGTGTTTTATGAGTTGACGGATTATTTTTCTTTTTTTCTCTGTAAGTGTTTACTCGATTTTTTTCATACTTCATATTTAGCCATTTCTAATTTTTATCCGTAACGAGAGACAGTTAATTTCTCCATATAAACAGAAACAAAGGTACTTTATAGGAAAACAAATAAGGCCCCTTCCCCCTATAAGCCCCTCAGAACATTTTAATAATGATAAAGCTAACCTCATATTAAAGAAGGCTTAATTTTTATTAAATATGACGAATTTGATCAAAATCATAATATCCGTTTTTGAGAAAATCGTAAAAAACGTAAAAATGGGCAAAAAGTTATGAAATAAAGATATAAAATAATAAACATTTTATAAAATATTTTAAGAGACTTTGAAAGTAAATGCTACTAGGTGATGAAATATAAGGTGAGTCGTTGAAATGAATGGCTGCAAAGGGAGGAGAATAAATTCCGGGGTCAATATAAATCACAAAGGCAACGACCGATAATGGCTCATATCTATTTGATATATATTTTATTTTATCCATTATATAACCTCTTTGTATTCAAACGATGTTTCTACATCGTTGGTTACTTTTATTTTTTCCTTTCTCTTCACGCTTAGATATGAAACTGCATAATTCTCCACTCCCAGTGATCTATGGCTCATTCAGTAAGGATCTGATCATTATAGCTTCTATGCTAGAGGATTAACCAATGGATTATCTTCTTGATGGACATTGCTGTTTAAATAACTAAATGGTGGTCTGCTAGGCATACTTAGTAAGCAGTAGCTATTTCGAATTTCAATTGTATATGCTTGTAACGTATTGTATTATGCTGTAACGTTAAACAGAAACAATAAAAACATATGGTTAATAATTTGAGTGAAGATAAAAAAAAAGGGTGGGAAAAATACAATTAATCTGATTAAAATCAACGCAAAAAACGGGATAAAATGGAGAAAAAAATTATTTTTTCTTAGTAAAAATAAAATTATTTATTATTAGCTCTGGTGAGCTCGAAAAAACAATTAAAACAATTGAGGACCTGGGTGCAAGAAGGGTACTTCCTCCGAAGTGCCCTTTTTGCGTCAAATGGATTTTTGGAATCACCAACTCCTGATGTGCCTACCTTCCAAATTTGGGTTCAATATCTCATTCCTAGAATTCAGGAGAAGCAATTATTTTAAGTCCAATAAGTGCCCTTCTTGCATAAAACCCAGTAACTTCTTTATTTTCGTCCTGTTTCTCTAACTATTGAGTTGACTATGGCTGTATGTCAAAGGGATCAAAGTTCAATGATAATTGGAATGTAGGATTAACAATTGCTTTAGTTTTGGCTGTGCTTAGCTTGTGGCCAAGTTGTGCTAATTACTTAAAAGTGGGACGTTTATGGTTTTATTTTATCATGAGCGAAGAATCATCTTCTGGAAATGAGTTTGCAGTACCACGGACAACTAGAGGGTTGAAGAAGAGACGGCAGGAGAGTAAGTGGAAGAGAAATCTAAGTAAACATAGGAGAGCTGAAGGTAAGAATTATATATCTACTCGTGGAACAACTGTGCAGGAACTGAAGTTTAAACCTGTTGAAAAATGCTGCTATAAACGATGCTATTTAAATGTGGCAATCTTTACTCAAAATAGCTGTTTTAAATCCTTTTATAAAATGGGTGATAAATGTTCCCAAGACAGTTACCTAGGTACTCTCATGACACCTGTTCAGCCTTTTTTTCCTATAATGTGAATTAATTTCTAGACTTTCTTTGTTTATAAATATTGTTTTGAAAATTTATGTTCCCTTTATATATGTTTTCATGAATAATTATATAATTTGACTAATAATATATGTTAAATATGGTATATCAACTTTTCAGCTTCACCTAAATGAAGTTTTATGCAAGAAGGGCACTAACTAGCCTTCTTACTATCTAACTACTAGAAGTATTAATTTTTAGTATATTAGCATGTTATTTTCAAACTTAACTATTATTAGAAAATCAAGGTGAGACTTTGTGTTTTATTTTCCAAAAGGAATTAAATTTTTATCAATAAGCATTAAAAAGTTGTGATCAATTCAATTTTTCAACTGCAATTTTCTCGAAACTTCATTTTCAGAGAAGTGCCCTTCTTGCACCCAACTTCTCAATTAAATGAAATGTAAAATAAAAAAAAATGAAAATTAGTCTTTAATGGAACTTATCAAGCTTTCGCTGTAGGGGAGAACCGGACAAAGTGAATATGTTAAGAGAGAAATATTTCTTAAAAATACTTGGAACCATATGAATACAACTTAATACATAAATTAGAGTAAGAGACATATTATCAACTTATTGTAAAAATATCAGTTATGTTAAGCCAATCCTACATATTAAAAATTTTTATTTTTACTTTTTGTCAATTATCCACTTGGCCCGGACTACCCGGGCAAAGTGAATATAGTAATCCAGCTTAAGAATAAAACCTGGAAAATGAAAACAAATTTTAAGAAGACATTGTTTAATTACAAATACACATTTCTATGCTATACATGTGTCGTTTTCATGATTATGATTCATGGCAAATGTCACAGAAAAAGGATCGGACACCAGAGTACGATGAACATCCTTCATGCACCCAATCCTTGCACTGTCCACACTGTATCCAATCGTAAAACGGAGGCTCTCCGTAGGATCTTAGACAGATAAAACAAATGCATGTACCAGGGCAATAGCTGCTATCCACTTTGCCCTTATTCACTAAATTCGACTACGACGATATAATCTAAAAATCGGCAGTTCCCGCCAAAACTATCTGCTTATACTACAGTTTAAACTAAACCAAGCAATAGATGTTACACTTCAATTGGTTATACAATCTCTATATATCTAAGAGGCTTAGTCCTGACTGACAGAATCAACGCAGAGCAAAAACTACTAATGATAGAAACTTGAAGTCCGGAATTTAGATTTTAAACGCGATGTAGGTAACCACTAAGAAAGGAATTTAAAAAATGTAACCCCTAAGGGGCTTAAATGGCGAAATTGTCGTTTAGCTCTAACGGAAATCTATTTTTGAGATTTTAAACCATATATTTTTTATTTAAATATCGATTTAACGTTACAATATTATTAAAATAGATATACACATAAAATATGGCTACTGATTATTTAAATATTAGTGGTAATCATATTATGCACACTGTGATTCCCATGATTAGGGAAGGTGCGTGTTTATTTCGATCTCTTCTCAGTTATATATATGAGAGGCTTTGTCCTGACTGATAGAATAAATGCAGAGCAAAAACTACTAATGATAGAAACTTGAAGTCCGGAATTTAGATTTTAAACGCGATGTAGGTAACCACTAAGAAAGGAATTTAAAAAATGTAACCCCTAAGGGGCTTAAATGGCGAAATTGTCGTTTAACTCTAACGGAAATCTATTTTTGAGATTTTAAACCATATATTTTTTATTTAAATATCGATTTAACGTTACAATATTATTAAAATAGACATACACATAAAATATGGCTACTGATTATTTAAATATTAGTGGTAATCATATTATGCACACTGTGATTCCCATGATTAGGGAAGGTGCGTGTTTATTTCGATCTCTTCTCAATATGTATAAGAGGCTTTGTCCTGACTGACAGAATCAAAGCAGAGCAAACTACAAATGATAGAAACTTGAAGTTAGGATTTTAGATTTCAAACGCGATGTAGGTAACCAGTAAGAAAGGAATTTCAAAAATATAAGCCCTAAGGGGTTTAAATGGGGATATTGTCGTTTAACTCTAACGAACACCTATTTTTGCACTTCGAGAAAAAATATCTGATTTGTACTCATTTTAAAGATCTTGATACGAAGAGTTTAACTTGAAAGCCCCTACGGGGCGTCGAAAACCATGATTTAAACCCGAAAAATGAATCGTTCACGATGAGCAAGTTGTTAAGTGAACTCTCTCCATTGCGCGCCTCCCTCTCTTCTACCGAGCAGGCAGCTTCCCCCTCAAACCTTCCACCTACCGGAAGCTCCGATTCTACTAAATCTCCTTAACTTCAGTTAACACATTATATTAAATCAATACCAAGATAATGATCACAGAATTGATTTTAAAGGCTCGCGGGCAAAGCCGCGACGGGGAATGCTAGTAATGATATAAAAATATACCTTACAAATTTTAAGAACCGTACCACTTTTCGTTTTAAACAAATTATCTCACAACTAAAATGAAACAAAACCAATATCTCTCCGTCCTGTGAAGCTGCTTCTACCCCCTAGTTCTCGCATTAGCCCCCAAAGCGGAAGCGTTGTTACCGTGTCTATGAAAGTGCTTATTCGCTTTGTCCGACCTATTCACTTTGCCCGGGCCTCCCCTACGCTGATGAGGATAATCGGGTGAAAGATATTGAAGGAATGTTTTAGAATGAAGGAAATTTTCACCTTGAATTTTTTGGCCAGCGGCGGACAACGGTGGTTGAAGAGAAAACCTCGAAATAATCATGAATTTCATACCCAGGAGGTAGAAAATTAAAAGAATTTGATACCTAAGAGGTACAAACCAAACCATCGACGGACTCTAACCCGAGATCGCACGCTCGATAATCCTTGCAGCTTAACATGAAAAAAAGCAAGTGAAGCAAAAGATGGCCGATCCCGGTATCCTAAACCATTCCAATGCCATCTTGTGTAACCCAATTGTTGGCCCAGCGATTGCTATCTCCGGTGACGGTAATGCGGTGAATTCAAAATGAAATGTAAATTTGAAAACCAAAAAATAAAAAAGGAATAAACTATAATTGAAATAAAATAAAATAATAATACCGAACACACACGTTTGAGACTACGATGAGCGTGTACCATCTACGCTGGCCCAGAGGGTTCTAGACTGTTCTCCTTACGACTAAATATAAGAAACGATGGACTGGAGGGTTTGTCTTGTTCTGAATCTCAAGTCATATGGTTATTTCTTTGTATTAAGATTTTCCAATAGCAGGAAGGAGACTAATCACTAATATAGAAAAAAACGGCCTCAAATAGTCTCAAAATTACATATATATATTTTCACATATATATACAAGCCAAATTTTCGCCCCTTCGGGCATCATCAGGGCTGTAAAATTATGTATAAAGGTACAATTATAATTATTCTAAATTTGTTTTAATGAGTATTAATAAAGTAAAATAAATGTTGGGGGACTCACCATCAGATTGAATATATATATATAAAATATTTCACATATAAATGAAAAGATAAAATTCTTATAAAAACAACTATCCTGAAACAATCTGTGTAAGAACACTTCATCAACTGGGGTTGCCTTAGTCTAACATTTAGTATCAGTACTCCCAACATTATATAAATTAAATACAAGGGTTACATGAATTTTACAAACCACAACAAAGAAATTAAAAATTTTTTTAAGACAATATCAGAACAACAAAACTGTAAAAATTAGATATATAAATAAATAACTATTCAAAATACAAATATAAGTAAAAAGTCATATCACATAAAAACCATTAAATTTTACAATTTTTTTATTTTTTATTTAACAAAATATTAAAAACAGTAATGTCCAAAAAAACAACATAAATATAAATATATAACCAGAATATCTATCTAAAATATATATATAGAGAATCACGATGTTTCAGAGTCAGGTTCCTCACATTATTTATTCAAAATTGCAATAGTTTCCGAGAAAAAATTATTCAAAGCATTGTTTTGAAAATGAGCATGGTTTTGATTTTGACAATACTATAATTCTACATCGCGATGTTTCGGAGCGCAGGTTGAGATGTTTGGAGGCTCTCTACATCTCAGAGAATTTAGATAGGGTAGTTAACTTTAAAACTGACGCGGGTGATTTAAATAATTTTTTCTCGGAAACTATTGCAATTTTGAATAAATAATGTGAGGAACCTGACTCTGAAACATCGTGATTCTCTATATATATATTTTAGATAGATATTCTGGTTATATATTTATATTTATGTTGTTTTTTTGGACATTACTGTTTTTAATATTTTGTTAAATAAAAAATAAAAAAATTGTAAAATTTAATGGTTTTTATGTGATATGACTTTTTACTTATATTTGTATTTTGAATAGTTATTTATTTATATATCTAATTTTTACAGTTTTGTTGTTCTGATATTGTCTTAAAAAAATTTTTAATTTCTTTGTTGTGGTTGGTAAAATTCATGTAACCCTTGTATTTAATTTATATAATGTTGGGAGTACTGATACTAAATGTTAGACTAAGGCAACCCCAGTTGATGAAGTGTTCTTACACAGATTGTTTCAGGATAGTTGTTTTTATAAGAATTTTATCTTTTCATTTATATGTGAAATATTTTATATATATATATTCAATCTGATGGTGAGTCCCCCAACATTTATTTTACTTTATTAATACTCATTAAAACAAATTTAGAATAATTATAATTGTACCTTTATACATAATTTTACAGCCCTGATGATGCCCGAAGGGGCGAAAATTTGGCTTGTATATATATGTGAAAATATATATATGTAATTTTGAGACTATTTGAGGCCGTTATTTCTTTGTTACAAATTATTAATTTTTGTAATCCGTTTAAATATTTCTGTTCTCATAATCTGTGTGACATCGAATATTGTTATTTTCTTTGAATAAAAATTGTTTAACCCACATGAATGTTACAATCCATACACATCTATTGCTACATTTTTGGATGCTAGGGTTTCCAGAAACTGCAAATATAAACTTAATCTATCAAATAAGTATTGGATCCCCCTCGTAAGTTGGATCATCATCACAGGCCCTACAACCCGCTGCGGGTCGTCGCCGTGTCAAGACGTCTCCTCCATCTTCTCCGTCTTGTGCCAGGGTCTGCGAAGCTCGGTTCTTCATGAGCTTCGGTGCGTGACTACCTACCGGCCTGTCAGTCGTGATCACTACCACGTGTGAACTAGTGGTAGTGGGAATATTGGTAGTGCACGACCTTGAAGCGAAGGGTCGTGACATCTCCATTTAGTTGGAGTGAGCGCACCCCGCTTCAGTCGTATGCTACCCATCATCATGTCGGTGTACAAAATGAATAATTCGAAAATAATGAAGTTTGTTGATTTGTTGGGTATTCTGAATAAATATTGTAAACTGGCAAATGAATCGCCAGCAGCTAAGAATCTTAAAGTGACTTGAAGTTTTGATTCTGCTGGAATCGGTCTTCTCACATTGGTTTCTTGTTTTTGAATAGTTGGTTTCACTTTACTGAGCAATAACCAAAACAGGTTTGGTTCTTTCCTAAAGTTCCTCGATTTACGATAATTCTCTGCAAATACTGTTGCTGGCGCCTAATGAATTCCGCCTCTTTACCCAGTCTCGAACCCACACTTTTCTCTTCTTGTTTTTAAACTTTTTCAAATGATTCCTCAACTCTTTTACTAACAGTTCGCATATAACTTTATCGGCTACATATAGTGCCATAGTGAGAACAAGAGCGAGAGAACTACAAAGGCACGCGGGATAAGGTCGTGAGCTCCTAATGGAAGAAATCAAGTCGAATGACATGCGCATTACTGGTCGTCTTTTCGCCCTGTCCACTACCTCGGGTGAACCCGCCTTAAGTCTTGGCTGTGCTCTCTTTCTTCTTCCACCCGAAAAGCAATCTCTTCATTGGGTAGTCACCCACCGTCCTTTCTTACAACATGCCCAGCCCATCATAAGATCATCAACATGCCCGCTTTTAAGATGGGTTCACACGGGGTCGTGAATTGGGCGAGAGCACTACCTGCCGGCTAGTCAGTCGTAATCACTACCTGGTGTGAACTAGTGGTAGTGGGAATGTTGGTAGTGCACGACCTTGAAGTGACAGGTCGTGAAATCTCCATTTTGTTGGATTGAGCACGCCCGCTTCAGTCGTATATCGTCGCTGGAGTGCTTGAAAATAGGGTAGCTCTGACTCTAAACTGCCTTAACCGAATAGGGGGCTCTTTCTGGTGCCTCAGATACCCGGCTACAATGACCATAAATAAGGGAGTAATGTTGGGTATTCTGAGGTATGCGTCCCTTAATAAACGTAGAAACGTAAATGAATACGCATTTATTTAATTGGTAGTTTTTATTTCTAAATTTCTAGGGGGGCAGCTGCCCTTCCCTGACTTCCCCCCTGAGGACCCATTTATATATATATATATATATATATATATATATATATATATATATATATATACACATAATACGATAATTCTCTGCAAATACTGTTGCTGGCGCCGAGTGAATTCCGCCTCTTTACCCAGTCTCGAACCCGCACTTTTCTCTTCTTGTTTTAAACCTTTTTCAAGCGAATCCTCAACTCTTGCACTAATAGTTCGCATACAACTTTTGCGGCTTCATATTCTGCCATAACGAGAACAAGCGCGATCAACAAAAGCACTTTACCTTGTGAACTAGATAAGGTCGTGAGCTCCTACTGGGAGAAAGCAAGTCGGGTGACATGCGCATTACTCGTCGTGTTCTCGCCCTGTTCACTACCTCGGGTGAACCCGCCTTAAGTCTTGGCTGTGCTCTCTTTCTTCTTCCACCCGAAAAGCAATCTCTTCATTGGGTAGTCACCCACCGTCCTTTCTTACAACATGCCCAGCCCATCATATTCTTGAGAACCCAAAAAACTATACTATGTATTATATATTTAAGATAATAGTACACCGCAGACCCACTGCTACTCTACTCTAAATAGATTCGAAATTGGATCATCTTAATAACTTACATATTATATTGAATACTGTTGCAGGGTATCAGATACAACCCTAAGATGTACGACGTGTGGTCGCTGGGCTGCATCCTCTACATCATGCTGTGCGCCACGATGCCATTCGACGACTCCAACATCAAGGAGATGCTGAAGGTACAGCTCCAGAGGAAGGTGGTCTTCCCCTCCAAGATCAACCTCACCAACAGGGTCAAGAGGCTTGTCATGTGAGTACAAGTGTGACTGCAAGTTTAGCTTTATTGCTCATTATTTTATAATGAAACACAAAAGTTTCTTTTACCAATTGCACCTCACCTGGGACTTTATTTTCAATTTTTACTTTCACTTAACTATATATGAAATATATAGTAAGTGGAAGTATTGCGATCGTGAAAAATTTCGACTTCCGGTTTTCAACGGAAATGCACGTTTTGGGGTCCCCTGAGTCCAATTAACCAAGTCCCACGAAATGGTCTGTGTGTGTGTGTGTGTGTGTGTGTGTGTGTGTGTGTGTGTGTGTGTGTGTGTGTGTGTGTGTGTGTGTGAACAGACTAGCTCAAAAACTATAAACCGTGCGATCCTGAAATTGGGTATTTAGTGTAGGTATATGCCCGCGATGTGACAGCATAAATTTCATCAAAATTACTTAAAGGGAGGGGGTACTTTACTTAATAACTTTTTAGGTTTTTTTCGATTTTCTCAAAAACGGCTCTAACGATTTTGATTAAACCGAGTATTTCATCTATTTATATGCCTGAGATATGACTGTAAAAATTTCATCAAAATTGATTAACCGGAGGGGGGACTTTACTTAATAAATTTTGTAACATTTTCACGTGTTTTTTTTATTTACTCTAAATCGGCTTTAACGATTTTGATCAAACTGGGTATTTGATGTATGTATATGCCCGAGATATGACTGTTAAAATTTCATTAAAATTGATTGACCGGAGGGGGGACTTTACTTAATAAATTTTGTATCATTTTCACGGGTTTTTTTATTTACTCAAAAACGGCTTTAACGATTTTGATCAAACTGGGTATTTGATGTATGTATATGCCCGAGATACGACTGTTAAAATTTCATTAAAATTGATTGACCGGAGGGGGGACTTTACTTAATAAATTTTGTATCATTTTCACGGGTTTTTTTATTTACTCAAAAACGGCTTTAACGATTTTGATCAAACTGGGTATTTGATGTATGTATATGCCCGAGATACGACTGTTAAAATTTCATTAAAATTGATTGACCGGAGGGGGGACTTTACTTAATAAATTTTGTATCATTTTCACGGGTTTTTTTATTTACTCAAAAACGGCTTTAATGATTAACAAAAATAAAATATGGATGTAGAAAAAAGTGTGACTTTGGGAAATTATATTTAACAAAACACGTCAATGTCTTATCTAAGTAAGTTGGTAAGTGAAAGTTGTGTGTTGCGCGCACGCACCAGATTTTTTATTTTTCCCATGTTACCTCAGGATCTAATTTATGTAAGAAATGCGTTTAACATTAGTTTATGCATCATATGTCACCGCGAGCAGCTATTTTCCAAAAAAAAAGTATTTGTTTCATCGTGCCTTATGCCAGGGGTACTTTGAACAACTGAAAAAAAAAACATAATTAACGAAAAAACTTTATTTGGCTTCCGGTCGGTTATTCGTTATCCTGTTTGAGGATAGCCACGAAATTCTTCAGGAGAGAGAAAAGTTTGACTTAGAGCTTAAAGAAAAATTTTAGGTTTGCCACACAAAACCGCACTTCAACTGGTGGAGACTCTCGGAACTGGGACAATAAGTTTGGAGCCACCCTTACCGATCGCTGTCTGACTTTGATTGGTCTAGACCTTTTCGAAAAGGCACAATGCAACGATTGTTTCATTGTGCACCACCCTCCGCTATTTATATATATGACATATCAAGGATAAAATGGAAGAGTACACAAATGTACTCTCAAGTTTTTCATTCATCGATAAAGATGAAAGAAAAACTTAGATAATGGAATGCGGGTAATAAACTAAGGTATGCAACAAGTTATAATCAATAATAAAATATATCCGATTAGAAAGGCAGTAGGTGTGGATAATATATCTTAAACATTGGCTGGATCATATAATAAATCTGTTAACTTCATATACCTTTGGTTGTTTTCTTGTATAAGATATCACAGTTAATCAATTTGGGGATCGAGGAAGAGAGGACATTGACACCGCACGGAAGCGAGCTCGGTGGAGCAGTGTTCAACGTACCGCGCATGTTCGGGTTTGAGTCCCGGCCGAGGCCAATCTTTTCCCTTCAAAGATAAAATCTTTAAAATTAATATTATGTAAATGAAGTTTTCAACAGCTACATAGAGAATTATAAAATCAGACGATTTGGAGTATCATGCTTGCATTGCCGAATTATAGGAAGTAACAACTTTTATTTAATAATAAAAAAAAAAAAAATAGTGTACATTAAAGGGCAAATACAAACAAAAATAAGTAAATGAAGGTGGGAAAATGTGCGACTTTGAGAAATGGCAATTAACGAAACCTGTCTATTTCTAATCTAAGTAAGTTGGTAAGTGAAAATTGAGTGTTGCGCGCATCGCACCAAATTATTTAATATTATTTAATTTAAAAAATTTAAATTAGAATTATTTAAATTAGGTATTAAAAATTATTAATATTAAACCCTATTTATAAATTTCCCCTTGTGGTTTAATTTGCTGCTCCGTTAAAGCTCCCTGAAAAGAGAAATTGCTTACTTTGCGACATTTTGCTCCGGAATTCCTCGCCCTTTGACAAGGAACCATCTCGTTAGAGTGCCTTGTCAGCTGGAATCTCTCTCTCTCTCTCTCTCTCTCTCTCTCTCTCTCTCTCTCTCTCTCTCTCTCTCTCTCTCTCTCTCTCTCTCACTCTCTCTCACTCTCCCTCTCTCTCTCTCTCTCTTTCTCTCTCTCTCTCACTCTCCCTCTCTCTCTCTCTCTCTCTCTCTCTCTCTCTCTCTCTCTCTCTCTCTCTCTCTCACTCACTCTCCCTCTCTCTCTCTCTCACACACACACACACACACACCTATGGGACATAGAGACAAGAGGCTTTCATTAAGAAGACGTGAAAATGCTTTCCTCGGCTTTTGGTTCTTTTTTTACTTTATTCTCTTTTTTTTTATTTTTTTTTATTTACTGTACGAAGTACATTACCTATTATATGGAGTGATTAGAGTTGATAAATGAGTGCAATAAAAAATTTAAACTTGAAACTTTTACACTATTGGGAATTATCACAAACTAGCTGTATATACCGTTTTCACCAGGACAATTTCATTTTTTAAATCTATAAAGTGATACTTTTATCGATCGTCGATTTCGTACAAACCAATGTAAAGAGAGATCAAAACGATTTTTATAACAATAAAGAATATGCCCAGAGATTGGCTCAAGTTATGCAATTTTAACATGAACAGGTGTTCGCACCTGGTATCAAAGAACCACTGAGCGAAATTTGGAGAATTTAGGACTATCGGTATGGATTTCTATAAAGAACAAACAAACAAACAGAATTTCATCTTTATTTATATAGATGTATAAATGTATTACTCTTTCAATCAACTCCTTTCCTTAACTCTATACAACAATAAAACTACCTTTGTCTGCTTGTTTAACGTCACTTTATGCCACTAAGGCTAATCGAACGATGCTACAGTGGGAGTCCTAAATTTTTCCATATCCAGGTATAATTGGGATATGGATTTTTAACGAGTACCTGACATCGTACAGGCTCGGGACCTCCATTTTACTTCCTATCGGGGGGACGGCATAGCTAAGGATTGAAAAGTCCTATGGCCACCGCGGGACGCGCACTCCGCGTCCTTTAGTATTGCAGACTGCTATGCTAGTAGACTACACATCAGGTGACCCCATCAATAAGCCCTTCTGAGCACTTTAAAGTCCTCTTAGCAGAATTGTGTTAGGGGCGGGAATGGCGTGTGAAGTGGGGGGGGGGGAGCTCTAAATCTCGCAGAAATATTTCCTTCGAGAACCTGATAGGGGCTGTGGAGGCGCAGGAGCTGAGCAAGTGAAACGTGATTTATTTCCAAGAGGAGAGCTCTGCATTAATTGTTTTTTTAAACAGGCTTCAGCTTTTTAAAAGATTAATTGTATAAAAACTTAGCCGACGGACAGTATCCTCTTTTTTTGGATTTAGAATTATTTCCCCCCTCCCTTTTTTTCTTTATACAATGAATTATTATTATAAATTAATAAAAAATATTATAATAATATTATGTGAGGATTTTAGGAGCTTTAGGAGATCGAACCGGGAGCGAAGCGGGAACGGACCGATAGTGTGAATAGGCCCTTAAGCTCTTAAGTCCTTAAGTAGCTCATTAATTAGTTTTAACCTTTTAGTCCGGGAGCTGAGGGCCGAAAAGGTGCCTGATTTGAAAAAATTGTTTTGATCACATAGGCTGAAAGAACTCATTTCATAGACAACAAATATGAACGTCTGCCACCTCAGATTGGTTGCCATCAAATTATATAGGCGGACAAAATCGACATTTTCGAACTTTTTTCAATTTTTCGCTCATAACTCGAAAACGATTTATCGCAGAAGAAATTGTGTTCTTTATAAAATAAAAGGGCATTAAATTTCACGTCGACCGAGGTCCTCACAGTTAAAATCGGTTAAGTCTTTTCGCCAAAACCGATTGTCAATTTAGCCACTTTAGCGGGAAAATGAATTACGCTCATGTTCCAAAGCGTGGAAATTGAAGAGGGCTACTCCAAATAAAAAAAGAATACCTATAATAGTTGTAGAATATAAAATTCTGTGCAAAACAATTTCATTAATTTTAAATGAAGCTCACTCCTGTGGAGACAAAGCAATTAAAACGTGAACGTATTTAGCGCCTTGTGGTCTAAAATCCGTGAAATTTTTAGGATTTTTTTCAGTTTCTCTTATATAATGCGGCAAATACAGATCGCAAAGTATTGCTTTCTTTTTACTATAAGAGGACAAGCTATTGAAAACAGAATGAAAGATTTGAAGCTTAAATAGGTTTAGTGGTTTAGCCGGGTTCGGTACATCAAAAATCAGTTATTTTTACGATTTTATTGATACAATTTTGGTGGAAACCTTGTACCAACGCCTCTAACTCTAAAACACCTAGTTTAAATGAAAATTTTTTTTTTTTAGATAAAAGTTGCAGAGCATAAAATTTAGCATGAAACAAGCTCTTTAAATACAACATTAGCTAAACACTGCTTGAAAATACAAATAAAAACGTGAAAGAATTCGTAGTGGTTACTTTCAGCTAAGACTTGGGTTTTTGAAGTATTAACCTTTTAGAACCAATTAAACAACCATCTTCCGTTTGTTAAAATAAAAGATAAATTTTTAAAAGGCAACCGATCTGAGGTGGCAGACGTTCACATTTGTTGTCTATGAAATGAGTACTTTCAGCCTATATGATCCAAAGATTGTCAGCAAATCAGGCTCTTTTTTGAACTCAGCTCCTGGACAATTTAAAAAGCTGAGCAATCTCCCGATTTACAACGATCAACATATAGAAGACTTTGATCAGACCAGGTTGAAATATAGTTCAGAGTGTTGGATGTTAGAAAAAGCACAAGGAACCCACAGGCGCATCTTGAGGAAAATATTTTCCCCTTGAATGATAATGGAGTATGGAGGATTCGAACCAAAGTTCTGAGTTGAGGGAACTATACAAGAACTTGCATGTTGTAAGAGTTGTGAAGGTTCCAACATTTGGAAACACCGTTTGGTTCCAAAAACTTAATCTTATAAAGATACCGTTTAATTTAAACTTGAAATATAATCCCTTATTTTAGGACTTGGTATATTATTTCAAAGACTTCCTTTTCGTTCGACACAAAAGAGATTAGCTCTTTCGAAGTAACCTCGTGAGTAAAACGTACACATGAAACTTTTTCTTTGTCACTCAGCACTTTGAGGCATGTTTAAGTTGCAGTTAAAACTTTCTTTGAAACTTCGCACACACTCACACAAAAAAGGAGAACTTCGCTAGTTCGGAGTCTTATTAAGAAAGACCATGTCTTGCCGCCGTAACTGACGGAGAAACTTTGATAAATGTTTAATGATAAACTCTACAGAGAGTTCTCTAAAATATTTTGGATGGATAAAAAAAAAATAATTAAACATATGAATTAAAATGGGATGAACCTTCAGTACTAAAAGTCGCAGGATCGCGTCCCACAGTGGCCCTGAGATTTTTCAAAGGGAGTAAAAATTCCTTGGCTATGCCGTCCCTCGGATAGGACGTAATAATGGAGGTCCCCAGCTTGTGCGATGTCAGGTACTCATTAAAGATCCCGATCCTAATTATTCCTGGATAGGAAGATTTTAGGATTCAATTGTAGCGTAGTCCAATTAGCCTTAGTAGCATAAATGGACGTTAAACAAAAAACAAAATGGGATGATAAATTATGTTGAACTATAATTTATCATCCTGATAAACAAAAACGAAAAATAAATTATATTAACTACAAAGATTTTGAAATAAAAACAAAGCATAAACTAACAACGAAATAAGGTACATAGGTACTCCAACTGTTATAGAGCTTTTCTATTGGCCATCAAATTGACGTCATAGTCCGCGCATGCGATTAACACCTAAATTTCTTATTTTGTCGAGTTATATTTATTGTTATCTAATGGTGTTGTTTATTTGTTTGATTTGTTAAATGTCCCTTTATGCTACTAAGTCTAATCGGACGATGCTACAGTGGGAGTCCTAAATATCTGTTCGTGTAAAACGTATGATATTATACCGCCAATAAAATATCTACTACATTATTTTTAATTATAGACTTAATATCCCCATTTCTTTAACTGTTTATCAACAATACAATATTGTTATTTATTTCAAACACTGGAGGTGTTGAAGTCTGAAAAAGAGAAGAAATTCCACTCTCTCTCAAAGAAAAAAAACTCTCCTCGGTGCATGAAAGCTTTCATTGAAACACCTCATCACGAAGATGGGGCCTTTTAATTCTTAACGAGTCCACTTCTTTTTCACTTTTAGAGTAGCGAAAACAATATACAATAGTTGCTAGAGATCTGAAAGTGTATTCGCAAGGGATGATTTGACGGCTCTCGAGTGATTGCTGTTACTAACAGACTAGATTCTGCATCAACTACTGCTGCATATTTGGTAGAGCTCCTTTAGTCTTCCTCGATTAGTTCTTTAGAAATATACTAAAGGCTGTGATTGTACAAGTATTTTTATCCTCTTTGGAACATTGCTCTGATGAGAACTGGGACTATAGAGCTGAATACTATATCTCTTGGGCATGGGTTGATACTTGAAATTCTTGTATCTGATACAAATAGTACTGATACTTTTTTGGATCAGATACTTTTATTTGATACTTTTGTATCTGATACACAAAATTGAATGACTTTTGCATTATAATTGAATGAATGGCCGTTATTTATAATTGAATAAAAGAACCACGGCTCAACAAAACTTATTAGGGCAACGATTTTTTTACTGAGTAAACATATTTTTATTTGGGTCTGTTTGCGAAGACCACCTCAAGTTACTTGATGACGCAACATCCAGTTACTTTTAGTAAACAGTTACTTCTTTTAAACACTTATTTTGGCACTAGTACCGAAGTGCGGCTTATGCGCCGTTCACTAAGGCGCCCTTCAATGTAAGGCCTGATCTCCACTGAAAAGGAACTTTTTGGGGGTTTATTTATCTCTGAAGAGCGAGCGGGAGTCGAAAGCTAGAATCTATTAAAGCCAATCAAGCACTTTTTAACTGTAATACAGGGGATGGGAGTTCGATAACATGACGGTCACATAACCTCTCAAAACAGGCCACGCCCATCAGCCGCTCTTCAGTACCTTTACCCTTATTTTGATAACAATATCTATAACCTGTAAATAACCTGTATTTGCAAATAATGGCCTAGATGAGAATAACAAGAATATATTTCAGCTATGAATATTTATTAATAAAAAATAAATTACAATATTATCACTGAAATTAAAAATTAAGGTTATCAGTGTTTATAACCACTATAGATTGTTGAAAGTAACTGTTTGTTAAAAGTAACTGGATATTGCGTCACAAAGTAACTGGAGGTGGTCTTCGCAAACAGACCCTTTTATTTTTTAAATTAAATATATTCCTCTATATGTATTGTAAAATGTAAACCGTATTTTTTTGAAAAAAAAATGAAATTGACTAACTATAACTATTACTGGATAACTATTGAATTATATGTATTACATATATATTTATGAATAGTTAAAACTATTCAATTATTAAAATCATTTGGTTTGAAAATCGTATATGAGTATCAATCAATAATTTATTTTGCAAAACAATAATCCAAGTTTTTTATTTAATTTAGGTTATTACTTTCTATTATCTCATTATTGTTACCGTCTAAAATAAATGAATAAAATTACCTAAGAGCCTGTTGCTGAATCAAGGGATCAGGTATTGAGTAGTTTGCAAGGAATACTTCAACTACTAAATGATTCAACTGCATCAGTAGTAGCCAGTATCTGGATCATAGCACGGGGTTAGCTATTCCAAGTATTCATTGTATTAGTCCCCCACTCTCAACTGTTACCGAGTATCAATGGATCAGTGAGTATCAGTACCCGGTTCATTTTGGCTGGATCAAATCCTTGTTACTGAAAAGTATCTGATACTAAGTATTTGATTCATACAACTTGACCCATCCCTAATATCTCTCCGCTCAATAGTTCAGTAACAGTTTATCAATCAAGATGTAGCTAATAACAATAGTTACTATCTAAGTCTGGCACCTTTCTCACATCTAATCAAATACTTCACCGGTTACTGATGATTCCGGAAATCGATCATTTGCGCATCAACCAATTATCTGGAGAATCAATCAATGAGATCAATCAGTTGCCGCCAGTTTCCAGCTCACTGTGCCCCACAAGTTTTCAGTTTCCGCTACCCGATTTAAGTGGAATTAGGAGTGTAGCTGCGCTTTGAACCGTCGAGAATGTGAGTTCGACATTTCAAGCATCAGTGCAACTATTTCAATCGCTCGGGACGATGAAAGCGGTGAGTGCGTCACTTGTAAATAGACGGCTTTGACAGAGACTGTTATCCAGGCGTCAGGCGCCACGAATGGCGAGGTTCGAAGGGGGTGAGCGACAATATTTTTTATATAGAAATTAAATATTTTTACTTTCACTTACCTATATATGAAATATATAGTAAGGTAAAGTATTGCGATCGTGAAAAATTTCGATTTCCGGTTTTCAATGGTAATACACTTTTAATTTAATTAAAGAATTAAAGAAGAAAGCAGTTAAAGTGTGAAAAAATATGGTATAAGAAAATCTTTAATTAATTATATTTTAGTTTAGAAACTTTAGTTCCATAATAAATTTTCTGTAGACAGTATAATGTGATTTTAGAGGATCACTAATCGTTCTCGATTTCCAGAAAAGTATAACAGACAAACTTTACTACGAGTCGTAAATACACCTCCTATCGATTCATCTTCACGATATATTTACAAAAAGCATCACTGTTAAAAACAACCAAAAAGTAAAAAAAAACTCGACTGTTGATGAAATTAGTCCCTTAAAAAAAAAGAAATAAGCAGTATTGAATCAAAAAGTACTAAGAATTCTCAAGTTTTGCATTACTGAATAGTTATAACTTATGGAGATTTACAACTATAAACATATAAATGTGGAAGAGTGTGGCGTTTGCATATTATCGAAACGTATCCGATTTCTAATCTAAGTAAGTTCGTAAGTGAAAGTTGTTTGTTGCGCGGATCACACCAGATATTTTTTCATTTTTTTTTTGATAGTTTATATTTTACTGGAAGACTTTTTAAATTTCTTTTTGGTGTTTATTATTCCAATTTTATATAACAGTGAAAAATCCCATCTTCGTTTATGATATTTATATTTTTTTCAATACATTAAAACTTCACAACGCTTGGAAGCCTATGAAAGAAGTTTATTCTGACATAATTATTTATTTATTGACGAGATTTTAATGAATTGATGCATTGTATGGTTATAATATATGTATTGTACACCTGAAGATGAGGCAATAGGCCTCCAAACGTTGTGAAGTTTTTTTTGGAGTCAGGAAATTATTATTATTTATTTTTACTGTTCAAATAAAGAATTTGGAGGATTTATTTTGTCAAGTTAAGATCACTTACAATATCTTAACAGCCTCATCAATAGGCTCGACCATCTAGATCACGTGAGTTCTGCCTATTCTTTTCTATGCCTCCTAGGTTAGCTGTAATATCCCAGCCATTTTTTTTTTTTTTTTGTTTTGTAAAATAGAACGATTTATCTTTGAGATCGCGAGGGCGGGGGAAACGGGGGGGGGGGGCGAGGATTTGCGAAGAACAAAAGATGAAAATATGAGAGAGGAAGATAAGTGGATGGGCTCAGCTCCAGACCCGACGCGATATACAATTTATCCTCTCCGCTTTGTTATCTTCAGTCTCTCTATTTTTCTTTCTATTCTTTTACATCCGAGCTATCTAGCACCGCAAAAGCTCTTCTAAAAAATACATATTTTTTTTTTTTTATATTATGATTATAATTTGTAGGAAAAACAAATATGAACATACAGTACCAGTCAAAAAATTAGACTCACCCTTAGATTTTGTAAAATAAATAAATAACTACATTTTATTTATTGAGCAACATAACAACTATAATTTTATTTTTAATTTATTTATGACTAGCAGTATATCCCGCTTTCACCCAGGGAACTTAGAAAACAACGAGAAAAGCCGTGCGTCAAGAAAAGTTCGTTAGGATAGAAATGAGAATTTTTTCGACTCCAACCGTTGATTTCGTAAAAATCCAATGTAATGCGAGATCATAGCGATTTTTATAACAATAAAGAATATACCCAGAGATTGGCTGAAGTTATGCAATTTTAATAAGGACAGGTGTTCGCACCTGGTATGAAAGAACAACCAAACGAAATTTTGAGAAGTTAGGACAAACGGTATGGATTTCTATAAAAAACAAACACAATTTCATCTTTATTTATATAGATTGTGTTCGGAACAATATTATAATTTTTGAAATGTTATCTCTTGAGTTACATTTATTTTTTTTAATTTGAAAATTGTGAATAAAATACAAGTAAGTCTAAACTTTTGTCTGGTACTGTATATACATTTAATTACATTTTAACACGTTAGGTTAGGTCTTACATTCCCCTCTTAACAGCAGATTTTGACATGAAAATATCTGAAGGTCCGAACACTTCAAATCACTTAATTTAGTCAATTTTTAATGAGATTATTGCATTTTAGTGCAGACAATTTTGCTGTTGCTTTTTAGAATCGGACTCCGAGGTCCGATTTCTGATAAAGTATGTCGTAAATCCTGTATCGGCCTGTCCTGCGCCTATTATGTCTAGTTCCAATCCTTACCAAGAGATAATGCGATTGAGACGCTCATTTAATTCCCTTTTAATCAAAAGATAACGCTTTCGTCAAAGCATCCCCGATGCCCGATATCGTCTGTGTCTCATACTAGCAGTCGGACCCCGGGGACCGATACCGTCCAATTCAATCACGAATAATTGTAAATATATAAAGAGAACTACGATCAAATTGATAAGTATATTCGTATATTCAGGGGTATTATGTATATTTCGAGTTCGCATACATATACCTACATCTTTATATACATTAACATCTCGTGTCCCGATGTTTGTCGGAGGTAAAAACAGAAACTACTCAACCGATTTTGATGAAATTTGGCTCATTGTGTGTAGTTTTGTCCAACTTAAAATATAAGATAGTTATTATTATTATTATTATTGCACTAAATATTTCTTTTTTTTTTTTTGCAAATTTAATGTTTATAATGCTACAATTGAGCGTGATTATTTGTAAGTTCTGTAAATTTCCAACAGACGGTGGTGTAGGTTTATATATTTTTCATTACACTGCACGGAAAGTAACTACTTTCGATGCATGCAAACAGTACACAAAACAGCTGTTTCCCGTTTACTTCTAAAAGAGCACCGAAAATTTGCACGCGCACGGAAAATTTATAAGTTCACTAAAAATTTTTGGTGTACTTGTTATTTCGTTTCCCGGCCACCAGTAGCGCTTGCTGATTGTATTAAGAAAAGCTGTTTAATGAAAAATTGAAATCAAGAAAACTGAAAATCCACCGATTACAATTAGTTTTTGTATCATAAATATTTTCAAAAGTTGTCAGTTTACTTAGTGCTTTGAAGAAATGGCATTGCCCGGTGAATTAATGAAGAAAGCATGCAATGATGCAAGCATGGAATGATGAAAAAACAAATAACGAAAATATTGAAATTCCGCACAATGAAAGAGCAGGAAAGTGTCAAGAAATACACAAAAATACAACTAAAAATTTACACTTACTACAAAATAAATTAGCAAATAAAATCATAAATATAAGCAACAATCAAAACTGTACAGTAAATATTAATTTCGATTTCTAAAATTCTTAGAACCCTTATTTATTTCAGTATTTTATATAATTTGTATTCAGCTTTTGTTTGTTGATCAATAAATTAATCAAACAGTATACTAGTGTTTGAAATTATAATTTAAGTTAATTAATTATGTTAGTTTGAGATATCTGTTATACTGCCAGTTTGCCGTGTAATGAAAAATATCGTTTATAACACGTACCAAAAGTGCTTTTCCCGAGCTTACTCAAACTATTCCCGTACTCGGCTTCGCCTCGTACGTGAAACTCGAATTCCCGTGAAATTCCGTAGCGCACGGGAAAAGGCCACTTTCGGTACTAGTAATGAAATATACTATTACAGTGGCTTGATAGAGACAGTGTTGTCAACCTCCTGTGTCCGCCATCTTGTTTTCAAATGAATAAAGGCTTCTACCAGCCCAACAAAGAATTTCCACATTTTAACTAGCATTTTTGACTCAAAATTGTCCTTCTTTATTTGGTCTATTCAATTGATTCCTAAAAATGCAAGAAGACTATTTTTTGTTTAAATCAATCACTAATGGATACCTACTAATTATAGGTATTTGATACCTTTTTTTAATATGTTTTACATACTTTACTACCATAGATCTTCAATGATATCAAAACAATGCTAAATAATTATATTTATGTATTGGAAATACATAAAACAATCAAGAATTATTTATGTGGCGGCTTTCCAAAGTAAAACAGTTTTAACTGAAAATCCTGATAATCATTTAACCTATCGAAATATAGTTTATGTACACAGCGACCGCCATTACAGTAGATGTTGGCTGTTTTGAAGGCAGCGATCATCGAACGGTATACAGTTCACTGTGCCAAGGCCGCTCTGTGTCAGCCATACTTTGAGGTTTATCTTTTCCTTTCGAATTGTCCTCAGTCATTTTAGTCGATTCTACGAAATAAATTAAAAATTAAAATAATAGAGTAATATTTTCATCAGAAAAAAGAAGTTGGCTATGATTCGAACCCGGATCAACGTCGCAGAACTCTTAAACACTGAGCTACCAAGAGCTTGCTATAACCACAGCCATGTCCATAGGATTAGGTACCGAATATTTGCAAAGTAAATTACGAAGTCGGTTAAACGAACAGTGATGATCTAATAAAAAATAATTAAACATTGTAATATTATGCGATGTATTGATATGTGAAATGAAATCATATACCGATTTAATTCTGTTTCATTGAAAGAGAGTTCTAGAATCTTCTCAACTATAGGCGGGCGCAATCGACTATAGGGTGCGCTAATAGTTTTGCAAAATGTCGGAAAGAACGGGGATAGACATAGTTGATGTGATAGAGATAATTGGTAATTTAAAAAGACCATTAATTGAAGGGCAGGCTACACTTGATGCAAACCACATAATAAATCCAATACGTAAGTCTATATACAAAGTCCAGATCGATAACAATTTTAATTACTATATAGGCGGGCGCAATCGAATATAGCGTGCGCTAGTAGTTTTGCAAAATGTCGGAAAGAACGGTGTTAGACATAGTTGATGTGATAGAGATAATTGGTAATTTTAAAAGACCATTAATTGAAGGGCAGGCTATTCTTGATGCAAACCACATATTTACATGTGGAATAATATCTAAAAATAAAAAAAACAGTTATTTTACAAGCATTTTGCCTTCAAACTAGCAATCTTAAAGGACTGCCCCATCAAATTAAAGTGGAAATCAAATTTATTAATAATAATAAACAATTTTCTTGTCATTGTACGTGTAAAGCTGGTAGTTCTGGTAAATGCAAACACATCATTGTAACTTTACTCTACGTTTTTCGGTTAGTAATAACTAGAGCTCGGATTCCCGTGCAATTGCATCTTTTTATTTGTAAGTCAGAATAAAGCGAATTCAAGTTACTTATCCGAATCAAGCCTAATGGGATGTTTTAATGAAGTTTTATACTGCACGAAATTGCACGTTTTGGGGTTTACTGCACGAAATTGCACGTTTGGGGGTTACTGCACGAAATTGCACGTTTTGAAATTTTATTGCAAGAAATTGCATCATTTGATATTTTGAAGAAAAAAAATTATTACAAATTTTAATTTTCTTAAATACACATCAAAAAATTGGTGGAATTATAAATGGGAATCAGGAATAGGAATAAAAGAATAACGGAAAGGAAACATAGGAAAGAAAATATAAGGGAACATTGGAGATGTAAACAAACACAAACCTCTAATTTCCAAGAACTAAGGGCTCAGTAGTTCCAGGATGTTTACATTTTGTTTCTTAATTCTTATCGTTCTTTCACTATCAATCTAGCTTCTGTCGAGCATATTGTTACTTAAAATGCCAAAAATTGGAGGTGTGTCTTCGGAAATTGCGGGATGGATTAAAAAATATCCTGGCTAAAAAGGGATGTTAGTGTAATGTTTTGCTAATCTTGTGATAAAAATATTAGATGTGAGAGGAATTATTATTTTTAAATAGAATTAATTATTTTTAACTATAGAACGGTACCAGGGGTAGCGCGTGTCATCACAGGGATTTAAAAATAAGCCTACGCACCGGATATTGCATCCGTGATTAGTGATGTCATAATTTGAGTAGCATCTTTCCTTTATAAGATCTCCCTATTTCCAATATAATTACAGCTCACATGCAAGTGTTTTACTCTTTATTCCAAATCTTGTTACTATTTCAAATAAATATATATGTATATAAATTTTTTTTTTTTTTTTTTTTTTTTTAACGGAAATATTTTCAAATATAGAATTGCAAGAAAATGTGCAATCAATTATCAAATTAAAAACCATTTTGATGAATCCAACCATTCAATCTGATTTGGCATTTATTAGATCGAATTTAGCAGCTTTGCCGGTTACTCTTACAGAACTAGAGGAGAAAAACTTTCTCTGTATGACCAAATAAAAATAGTTAAGGACGTTGGAAAATCGTTGAAAAAAATCAAGAGCGAAAAAGGAATTATTATTTACGAAAAATTTCGAAAATATTCATTAAAAAATCCTGAATACAAACTATTAAAAAATTGTAATGATTGCCTAAACGGAAATTCAGTCACTATGGAATTGAAGTTTCTGAGTCGTTCTACCGATTTTTGAAGCTGAGATATCTTTTTCTGAATTGAAAAAAAATTTAAGTGAGAGGAGGCAGTGTTTAACAGAAAAAATTTAGAAATGTAGTTAGCTAGAAACTTTGATTAAAAAAATAATGAAGTGTAGTTACATTTCTAATGTATTCCACTAATTTTTCTTTACTAATGAAAAAACCATTATTTAACAAAAATCTATATTAAAACTAATATTTTAAAAATAAAAGATTTTACTTCAATTTACTCTCCGCTACTTATTTGTTTCAAAATTAGCTAAGTATATATTGTTCACATAAATCATTTAATTCATGATTTTCAAGCAATAATTTTTTTTGCATGTTTTTGCACGTTTTAAAGTTTTTATTGCACGGTTTTGCACGTTTTAAAGTTTTTATTGCACGGTTTTGCACGTTTTTAAGTTTTTATTGCACGTTTTCAAATTTTTACTGCACGGAATTCCGAGCTTTAGTAATAATGTTAATTACCTATTCATACAATCATTGTTATGACAGCTTAGATTCTTTGTCATATTATTTATTTATTTGTCAAAACTTTCAGGCTTCGCATTGAAAACTTGGAACAATTAAGCACAACGAATGTAAGACAAAAATGGGGAAAATTAAAAATGAAAAACAAATATGACACTATGGTCCCAATGTTATTTGCATAAAACTAACATTTTGGAATAATAAAATGTCAAATACTAACATTTACCTGGATAAATATAGTCACTTTCTTTAAAATGAAGACTACACATTGTCAAATGTTTCGAAAAAGGCTTATCTATTCTTAATTTTACAATCCACTCTTTAAGAAGCTTTTTATTTTTTGGAAATAAATGGAATGACACGTCTTTTGATTTTCTAATTGAACACTGAGGGACCGAGCAATACCTAATAGACATTTTTCAAATGATTTTTTGCTCAATCGGGTTTTATTATGGAAAAATAAATTAAAAACGCCAAAAGACCCTATGAATCCCAGGTAATGGCCCAGCTTTTATCCCCGTTTCTCTAGTTCCTGAAAAGAAGCAGCACCGTCGCTTGCGCCCGCCTATTACGTTTATATATTAGTACGTAATGACATATTGGAATGATCTAGCCATTCTAGCCCTAAATGTATGAGGTGATTGACTCACTGTTTTGTAACTTTGTAAGTAGTTAGAGTTTTCATTGTTTCGCTGCCATTTTTCTATTATTATTTTACGTTAATGAAATAACATAAACCCAATTTAGTGTTGCCGCTTGTTTGAAAGAAAACTTGTCTAACCGTGTAAGCAGGGCTTTACAATCTTTTAATTATTGAAAAAATAAAATTCAATCTTCCATCCAGTTAACTTCCCGGCACGGCAACAATCCTATGAATAATTTTTGTAAATTTTTGCCAAGCGCACATGAAAAGGTTCGTTAACACTTGTGTTTTAGGTGTTCGGTAACTGATACTGACAGTAATGTTTATAAAACGACTATTCATTTTAAATTTATTCTAATAACGCATAACCTGTTTCTTAATATAAACGCTGCTTCTTAATATTAATTTGTATATACCATTAAATAACCATAAGCTAAGGTCCAACCTCTTGCTAAAAGTTTTAAACTTAAAAGCAATAAAAATTTATTATTATTATCATTATTTTTATAAGGGCTGTCCTCAGCAGGATGCGTTGTTCAGCAGAATTATGTAGTCTTCTTAATTATATCCAATATATAATTGGTTTCTTAATTTCCTGGGATATTTATATTATGGGTATAGTATTAAAAATTGGTATGATGATGGACAAAAAAAATGGGTATAGGTGGGCGCAAGCGACGGCGCTGCAGGAACTAGAGTAACGGGGATAAAAGCGGGGCCATTACCTGGGATTCATAGGGTTTTTTGGCGTTTTTAATTTATTTTTCCATAATTAAAACCGGATTGGGCAAAAAATCATTTGAAAAATATCTAATAGGTATTGCTCGGTCCCTCAGTGTTCAATTAGAAAATCAAAAGACGTGTCATTCCCTTTTATTTCAAAAAAAATAAAAAGCTTCTTAAAGAGTGGATTGTAAAATTAAGAATAGATAAGCCTGTTTCGAAACATATGACGATATGTAGTCTTTATTTTAAAGAAAGAGACTATATATATCCAGGTAAATATTAGTATTTGACATTTTATTATTCCAAAATGCTAGTTTTATGCAAATAACATTGAGACCATAGTGTCATAGATTTGTTTTTCGTTTTTAATTTTCCCCATTTTTCTATTACATCCGTTGTGCTTAATTGTTCCATTTTTTCAATGCGAAGCCTGAAAGTTTTGAGAAATAAATAAATAATATGACAAAGAATCTAAGCTGTCATAACAATGATTGTGTGAATAGGTAATTAATGTTATTACTAACCGAAAAACGTCGAGTAAAGTTACAATGATGTGTTTGCATTTACCAGAACTACCAGCTTTACACGTACAATGACAAGAAAATTGCTTATTATTATTAATAAATTTGATTTCCACTTTTATTTGATGGGGCAGTCCTTAAAGATTGCTAGTTTAAAGGCACGAGGCTTGTAAAATAACTGTTTTTTTATTTTTAGATATTATTCCACATGTAAATATGTGGTTTGCATCAAGAATAGCCTGCCCATCAATTAATGGTCTTTTAAAATTACCAATTATCTCTATCACATCAACTAGGTCTAACACCGTTCTTTCCGACATTTTGCAAAACTACTAGCGCACCCTATATTCGATTGCGCCCGCCTATAGGGTATTAAAAATTTTTTCAAGTCTTTCAACTTTTTAAATGGCGACACCAGTTAATGGTTTATATATATATATATATTTAATTTATAAAAAAAGAAGTTTTATGTTGAATTGATGAAGGCATTGCTTAAAGCTGGTTTAATTACATCTTTGTTCAGATTGAGACTTGCAAATGGCGACATAGCCGAAACGTTGTAAATAAGCAATAAATGGTAAAGTTGAGATTGTCCTGTTGATTGCTCCAACACGGATAACAGCCATTATACCCGTAATAGAATTATGTAGGTTTGTCATGTCTTGTAGCTACACAGGTGTTTGTGCGTACGTTTGCTTAACGTAACTTTATGCCACTGAGGCTAATCGGATGCTACAGTGGGATTCCTACATTTTACCTATACAGGTATAATTGGGACAAGGATCTTTAACGCAGTAGCAGATCTAGAAATTTTCTGAAGGGGGGGCGCACTTTTTTATTTTTAAAAATTTTATCCTCATAAAGGATCTAATTTGCACATTTAAGTAGTAAATATCTATTAAATGTTTTTTATATTAATTTAACCATCATAGTGGGTAACTGCCTATCTTTTAAAATATATTAAATAATTTATTTTTGAAGAGAAAACATTTGGCTCCGCCGGGTATCGAACCCGGGTCTTCCGCGTGACATGAGCGGTATGCTAACCATTACACCACGGCGCACAGTGGTTGAAAGGCGGAAAAACCCATTTTTTGAAGGTATTGGAATATTCTTTTTCTTTTCAATATTAATTAATAGAATAGTTAGCTGACACATTCCATCAATTTATTCGGATATATTCTGATTTTCAAACTTGTTAGGACCCTTTGAAAATCGATCATTGAAAAAGTTTATTTTTCAACGGAAAATTTATAGCACTATAATAATTTTTACAACTCGCATTTTTGTTTCTTAGAGCGATTTTCCTTCATAATCATGAAAAGCGATCTCACATATTACACTAGCATAAATATGATGCTATTTGCTCTATGTTTTAACCCAGAAATAAAATCCCGAATAAATGCAATAAAATTAAGACAAAAATTTTTTTTGGTAATCCATATTTTTTAAGCGAAGCCGAGCGCAGTTTTAAAATCCATTTTTTTAGGAAGAAGATACATTCAAGGAAATATTAAAACATATTCTAGCTGCGTCCACCTGCGTCTGTACATGTGGGATTTTTTTATTTATTGAAATACCTAAGCTATTTCGTGCAGTTTATTCGCTATGGAGCTTGTGCGACGAATTAGGATATTACTAATCGTTTGGTAAAACATCATGCCTTACTTACCAGGTCTGTAGCATCATTTATAAAGTCAGTCTGAATCGTTGTTAGGTCGATAATAAATCAACTTTTTCACCTACCGTGATTTTAGAATGAATTTGGAAATTATTAATAATAAGTTTATTAACATGACCTCCGACAACTTAAAGGCTTCGGCACTTTTCATTTTTAAGCATCCATTTGTTTTTAGAAGATTGGTATTAAAAAAAAAGGTTCAGCTATTATTTAGCGTCAATAAGGGAAGTAAATGTTCACAGATAGAGTTGCATTTATTAAACCTACATTGAACAGTCAATCCCAAGATCTCCTATCAAAAGTCGGATGATCCCAATCTTATATTTTAATATGATATACATTTAATATTTAAGAATTAAAACATAACGACAAAATAATTAATAGTTCCTATGTATGATTTTTTTTTTTTTACCTAACTTGAGTGTTTTCATGAAATAAAATTATATTGCAAGTACTATCAATGATATTACTAGCATAAAACAGCAAAAGTGTTTAAACTAGCTGATCTCGAGTCGAAAATTGTTGTATAATTTTTTTTATATTTTCCTTACACTGCCGGTTGATCCGAATAGCCGGTTAAGCGGGGCTCTAATCTATACATTTTATAGGAAATTCAACCTTATGATAATATCAACTTTTTTTTTTGCGGTTCACAGATCGGGTTTGACAAGGTTTTTTCCGAAAATAGTCGATTTTCAACTACTGTGCTGCGTCGCTTCCAAACGGTGCCAAATCCTTCCTCTTCACTGACACCTCTCCCACGTTCTCGCAAGTTTTGCGAGTATTTTCGGGAGATGGACAATCCGTTTAGAAGCGACTCCGTGGTGTAATGGTTAGCATACCGCTCATGTCACGCGGAAGACCCGGGTTCGATTCCCGGCGGAGCCAAATCTTTTCTCTTCAAAAATAAATTATTAAATGTTTAAATTCAATCAATTTTTCATTTAAGGAGTTTAAAAAATTATTAAAGATAGCCCTTTTTAGACAGATATGGTAATAATTGATTGGTGTTCTCACCTCCGAGGGGATTTTATGGTTTGAAATAATGGGATTTATTTATAGATAAGAAATCATATCTATTTTTATTTTTTTGGCTTCAAGACTTCTCAGTGCAAATCCTGTTTGTAAGTTTAACGTCACTTTATGCCACTAAGGCTAATTGGACGGTGCTACAGTGGGAGTCCTAAATGTTGCCTATCCGGGTTTAATTAACGAGTACCTGACATTGTACAGCCCCGGAAACTCCATTTAACGTCCTTTCTGAAGGACGGCACAACCACCTTTCGTCGGTATAGCCGAGAATTTTTTAGTCCCTTTAAAAAATACCAGGGCCACCATGGGAAGCGAAACTGCGATCTTTATCAAACATCTACACCAAAGTGACCCCGTACCTATTTAGTTAAAATAAAAAATACAAAAAATAGAAATGGAAAATTAATCCGCTGTCATGAAAAGGTACAATTTTTCAATCATTCACTCATATATATACCTCATTCAAATCGAATCCGATTTCTTGATAAGGGGGGGGGATACGAATCCCATTTCCCTTCTCAAAGGACGATATTGAGGAAAAGGTGCTGTTCAGTATTCAATGGGTACTAGATATGAGTGAATGCATAAATATATTGGGACCTCTCGCTTCTCGGGTTCCAAGGGACCCAAAGAGTCCCGTAAAGTCGGTCGGGAGACCTTATTGGTTGGGGCTTTCTCTAAGGGCAGACTATATAATAATATAGTCAGCCGAATCCGGCTTCGAATTGTGTTTGCTTCGAAACTAGGCCAGGAGGGGGAAAAGGGGGGGAGTATGCAAATTGGGGCGGCTTTAACGTCCAGGTTCATGAGAGGAAATAGAAGTTTCTCGGCGGATGTCTCATAACACCTAACTTCAATAAACGGAATTTATATACATATATAATATATGTATAATAAAAACAAAAAAGTACTAGGGTCGTTTAGAAAAGTGCTTGTTATTTCAATCTTAATTTTTTTTAATAAAACAAATCTTCAAAATAAACCTTTGAAGTCGGCAAACTAACCCCCTACCACTACCTCTCCCCTTATTTTTACTTTCACTTACCTATATATGAAATATATAGTAAGTGGAAGTATTGCGATCTTGAAAAATTTCGACTTCCGGCATTGTTACATTATGTATTATCTCATTTTTATGTTATTATTGAGACCAGACGCTACTTTTTATATACAATACCATCTACTTTGTTAGTTTTTAAATATTTTTGTTCACTCAGTTGTCATGTGCCTTCACTTCAAAAGCGTTGGATTTTATTTACTTAAAAACGGCTTTAATGATTTCAATCAAACTTGGTATTTAGTATATGTATGTGCCCGCGATGTGACAGTAAAAATTTCATCAAAATTGATCAATTGGAGGGGGCACTTTACTGAATAAATGTTGTCTCATTTTCACATGTTTTTTTATTTACTCAAAAACGGTTTTCACGATTTTGATCAAACTGAGTATTTGATGTTTTAATATGCCCGAGATATGACTGTAAAAATTTCATCAACATTGATCAAATGGAGGGGGTACTATACTTAATAAATTTTGTATCATTTTCACGTGTTTTAAATTACTCATAAAAGCAAAAAATAAGAAATGAATGTGGAAAGATTTGTGACTTTGTGAAGTGGCAATTAACAAAACACTTCAATTTCTAATCTAAATAAGTTGGAAAGTGAAAGTTGTGTGTTGCGCGCACGCACCAGATTTTTTCCTAATCTATTGCCACTATATGGGCTTCTTAACAAGTGAATATTTTAAGAAATATCGGTTTTGCAAAATATTGAGAAATTCATCGTTTGTTGAGAGTAGGAAATAAGAGGTAAAATTTCAAACTTATAATTGTGTATGGAAAGAAGTGGCGGGATGCGAAGCCGAGGCCTTTAGTATGTTAGACTGCTATGCTAGCCACTACACCACAGGTGACCCCTAATACCTCGTTAAATTTAAGCCCCCAGTTCGATACCTTTCTGTTCGATTCCTGTACTCTTCGATAACTTTCTATTTCTGAGGTTGAATACTAAAATCCCCTGCTAAGGGGTAGGAGCTGTCATAAGATGCTGGGAGCTGAAAGATTTAGTTCCCTCAACCTTCCCTCCATCTACCTTATATACCTTGGGATTTGTCTGAAGTTCAATTCTTAGGGGTTCAGGCCTTGTCTTGTTCGCTGAGTGCCTATTTTCCAATTCTACTCCACTCTTCTCTTCCCAGGTGTAGAGTGCAGACATAACTCAACTGTCTGTTAAAGTGAGAATTTGTTGAAGAGTTCTATTGTTTTTGTTATACAGTGGTAGCTGCTTAATCCGTCGTCGGATAATCATTTTTTTCGGATATTCCGTTGTAAAATTATGGGAAGGCACCGAATGGTCCCTTAAAATATATTGTATTACCTTCCGGTTCAACTATTCTTTATAAAGATTTTTTTTAAAGTGGAATGCGACGAAAAATTTGTACCTTCCTACGGGAATGTTTTTCTTACTTTCTGGAATACATCTTTTTTAATCTAGGAATACTTTAGAAAAAATAATCCTATTTATGAATGCCATCTTATTCTATGAATCAATTAGGTAGAAATCTCTTTTTTTTTTGAACCTGACATTTGTAGGATTTGATTAAATTACTAGGGAAGGGGTCTTACTTATTACTTTCACTTACCTATATATGAAATATACAGTAACGGGAAGTATTTCGATCGTGAAAAATTTCGACTTTCGGTTTTAAACAGAAATACACGTTTTGGTGTCCCCGAGTCTAAATAACTAATTCCCGCGAAATGTTGAGCGTGTATGTGTGTGTGTGTGTGTGTGTGTGTGTGTGTGTGTGTGTGTGTGTGTGTGTGTGTGTGTGTGTGTGTGCAGACTAGCTCAAAAACTATAAACCGTAGGAACCTGAAATTGAGAATTTGATGTATATATATGCACGGGATATGACAGCAAAAATTTCATCAAAATAGATCAAGTGGAGGGGGCACTTTCTTTAATAACATTTTAAGTTTTTTTTTTCGATTTTCTCAAAAACGGCTCTAACGATTTTTATAAAACTGGGTTGACATTTGATCTATGTATATGCCCGAAATAAAACTGTGAAAATTGCAGGTAAGCTTTATGATTATTAAAATGTTCTGAGGGGGCATAAATGGGGAGGGGCCTTAATTGTTTAATTATAAAGTACCTTTGCTATCATTTATATGAAGAAATTATTTGTCTCTCGTTTCACCTAAAAATATCGTCGATTTCTTAAAAATCTAATTTTAAGCGAGATCATAACGATTTTTATATCAATAAAGAATATACCCAGAGATTGGCCTCAGTTATGCAATTTTATTATGGACATGTG
>OU426983.1:5130000-5167560 GCA_911387785.2 Aelia acuminata
AGCTCCGATCCCTGTTATGTTGTTAATATATAACATATGTTGTCAATCTATAACATATTATATTAAATCAATACCGAGATAATTATCACATAATTGATTTTAAAGCCGCGACGGGGAATGCTAGTATATCATATTTGAAACCGGATTTCCGTATGACTAGTAAGGAGCGCATGCCATTTGCGCCACCAAGCACATACGAGTATATCCCGGTAATAATAATTTACACTTTTTTATTATTAGAATTAACAATATATATTTATAGTGCTGATATGTTATCAGTGTTTTCCCCACACATGAAAAGGCGACACATGATTGCCCATGGGAACAACACGGATTTTCCCCGTCATTACTCTAAGCCAGAAAAAATAGATTTGGCTACTGGATGCTTACTCACCCTAAATAAATAAATCAATTTACACCGCCATCTGTTGGAAATTTAAAGAACTTACAAATAATCACATTCAATTGTAGTATAATAAGCACTTAATTAGCATGGCAAAGGTCGCAGGTTCGCGTCCCGCTGTGGCCCTAGGATTAAAAAAATTTAATGTGAGTAAAAAATCCTTAGCTATGCCGTCCTTCGGATAGGACGTAAAATAGAACGTCCTAGGTCACGTAAAAAAAGTACGTGTCAAGTACACGTACTAATTATACTTGGATATGCAAAATTTAGGACTTCCACCGTAGCATCGTCCGATTTGCCTTAGTGGCGACATTAGACAAACAAACTTAATTTGCAATAAAAGAAATGTTGAGACTAATAATCGAGATAAAAACTATACTATCTTCTAAGTTGGACAAAACTACACACAATAAAGGTCTGGCCACACATGTCCGCACCGGATCCGCACCGTAGCAATAATACAGGTTATGTTCAGAATATTTTTAATTTAACTTACATATTACCTTTAGTTATGCCTAAAGTTCAAGCCACACATGTCAGACACAGGCCACTTTAGGCATAACTAAAGGTGATATGTAAGTTAAATTAAAAATATTCTGAACATAACCTGTATTATTGCTACGGTGCGGATCCGGTGCGGACATGTGTGGCCAGACCCTAAGCCAAATTTAATAAAGATCGGTTGAGTAATTTCTGATTTTATTCTAGACAAACATCGTGACACGAGATTTTTATGTATATAAGATAATTTATCTACCTTAGACTTATAACCTTAATAGGTTATATAGGTCCTTAATAGGATCTGAAACAGGAGCCCCAATAGAGTGCGCTATCGTCGACCGAAATTCGAGTACAGGAATAAAGGGGGGGGGGGGTTGGGAGGGTGGAGCTTATGAATTTATAACAACTTGAAATGAGAGCCGCCCCAGGTGAGTGAATATCTTGAAGTCTTCTTTATTACTAAACTTTATTCTGCTTGCCTTTTTAAACATGTGCTAAATTCCAAAGTGGAGATGTTATGGGTTCACAAGATAAACCCATAAACATTCAATATTAAATGAACTGCAATATTTCAATATCCCAAGATTAATCAGCAACCCTAAACCGTCTAAACAGGTCTATTTGGTTCAATTTAATCGCCCCTAGCGGTCAAATTCCGAATCAACGACCCAATCTATATAAATAAAGTTGAAATTCTGTTTGTTTGTTTGTTTATTTGTTCTTTATAGAAATCCATACCGTTTGTCCTAAATTCTCCAAATTTCGCTCAGTGGTTCTTTCATACCAGGTGCGAACACCTGTCCATATTAAAATTGCATAACTTCAGCCGATCTTCAGCTGATATTCTTTATTCTCCAAATTTCGCTCAGTGGTTCTTTCAGACCAGGTGCGAACACCTGTCTTCAGCTGATATTCTTTATTGTTATAAAAATCATAATGATCCAACTTTACAATGTTTTTTTTTTTTTTTTTTTTTTTTTTTTTAAGAAATCGACCTTTTCTTTAGAAAAATGAAATTCCCCGTGTGAAACCGGGATATACAGTTATGATCTATGTATATAAAGATGATTCTGTTTGTTTTTTATAGAAATCCGTACCGTTTGTCCTAAATTTTCCAAATTTCGCTCAGTGGTTCTTTCAGACCAGGTGCGAACACCTGTCCATATTAAAATTGCATAACTTCAGCCGATCTTCAGCTGATATTCTTTATTGTTATAAAAATCGTTTTGATCTCGCTTTACATTTGTTTTTACAAAATCGAACGTTTGAGTCGATAAAAGTCCCTCTTTACAGATATAAAAAATGAAATTCTCCGGGTGAAACCGGTATATACAGCTAGTAATATATATAATATATATATATTTTTTATTATTTTTTTTTTCAGGCATCTTCTGGAACCCGACATCACGAAACGGGCCACGATCAAGCAAGTGGCCACCGCGACCTGGCTCAACTACGACATGAGCAGATTCACGCCATGAAATGGTGGACACCAGATCAAGGGGAGAATGGTCCGTCCTCCGAAGGCACGGGGTTACTGTAGGATATAACTTGTAAGGAAACAAATAAAGTTTATGAGTCGAGAAGTGGAGAGTGTCTTTGGGGTGGGTGGTACCACCCGGTGTTGGTGGGTACCTGCGATCCGATCCTAACCTTAAGAAATGGTTGGCGTCTCACCTAGTCCTTTAAATAACCTATATTTATTTATATCAAATTAAATATTTTCAAAAATATCGAGTTTAAGTTATATATCTTTATATCACGATTAATCATTTATCTTTTTTTTTTTAAATTATTATTTTAATTATTGTACTTATTATAGACACCTATCTATCTCCTTATAGTTATGAATTCATTTTGACTAGTGAAAATGTTTATATTTATAATTGTTTCGAGTAAAATTATTTGACATGTAATATTTTGATTCTTATACCATACGTTCTTCAGATTCAAATATTAATATTAATTTGAATTAAACCATATTTTTTTAATAAGGTCTTAATTTATTCTAAGAAAAATTATTGATTTATTTATTTATGAGTATAAACGGTATGTTTGCAGAATAGGGATGTAACATAAACAATTGAAGCGTGGAAATGCATAAGGGTCTAAGTGCCAAAAAAATAAAACAAAGTTTTTTTTTTCATATCGTTATATGTGCCAAAGCCATTCTTCAGAAATGGGTATAAGTAATGTTTTTTTGTTAGAAAAGAGTTCATTGAACGTATGAAAGATGGCGTGGGTCTAAGCACTGAACTTAGTCCACCCTAGAGGGTATAAGTCACATCTTTTCTGTTAAAATTTCCTAAGACACTTATACCCTTATTATAATATACATACATAATTTATTATAATATACATAATGATAACATACATACCTTATATACCATAGGCGTCCACAGGAGAGGGGGCACCTCCCCTCCCTAGAAATTTTGAGAAACTACAAATTAAATAAAATCATATTAATTTTCCAATATTTACCAAGCACTAGCTGTATATACCGGTTTCACCCAGAGAATTTCATTTTTTAAATCTATAAAGTGAGACTTTTATCGACTCAAACGGTCGATTTCGCAAAAACCAATGTAAAGCGAGATCAAAACGATTTTTATAACAATAAAGAATATACCCAGAGATTGGTTGAATTTATGCAATTTTAATATAGATAGGTGTTCGCACCTGGTATCAATGAACCACTGAGCGTAATTTGGAGAATTTAGGACAAACGTTATAGATTTCTACAAAGAACAAACAGAATTTCATCTTTATTTACGTAGACTATAGCTGTATATCCCGGTTTCACACGGGGAATTTCATTTTTTAAATCTACATAATCTTTAAAGTGACTCTTTCATCGACTCAAAAGGTTGATTTCGTAAAAAAACATAGTAAAGCGAGATCATTACGATTTTTATAACAATAAAGTATATCAGCTGAAGTTAGGTAATTTTAATATGGACAGGTGTTCGCACCTGGCATCAAAGAACCACTGAGCGAAATTTGGAGAATTTAGGTAAAACGGTATGGATTTCTATAAAAAACAAAAAAACTAACAAACAGAATTTCATCTTTATTTATACAGAAGACTAGCTGTAAATACCGGTTTCACCGGGAGAATTTCATTTTTTAAATCTATAAAATCTATACACGGAGACTTTCGGACTCAAACGGTCGGTTTCGTAAAAACCAATGTAAAGCGAGATCAAAACGATTTTTATATCAATAAAGAATATACCTAGAAATTGGCTGAAGTTATGCAATTTTAATATGGACAGGTATGAAAAGTATCGTACCTGGTATGAAAGAACCACTGAGGGAAATTTGGAGAATTCAGGAGAAACGGTATGGAGTTCTATTAAAAACAAACAAATAGAATTTCATCTTTATTTATATATTTTTATAAACAAACAATAAATTTTATTTTGAAAACATTCTGAAAAGGCATACAAATTTTATCACCCTCCCCCCCCCCCAGAACGAAATCCTGCGGCCGCCATTATTATATCCAATTATATATCCCACGTTGGCAAGAAGATGGTTAATACTCAAAATATACCATATACCATTGTGTTACTGTTATGTTACGGGTCAAACTCTTTTATTTGATAGCTCAAAGGTTGAATTGAATCGTTTATCTGATGGTGAAAGTTTGGAAAGAGATGATTCCAGCGTGACGGGGAAAGCTGAAAACTATTTCGGAAATGCTTGTTTGATTGCTTCTATTGTAGAAGGCGAGTAGGAATGAATACCGGCCAAAATCAAACAGTTTATTTTTATTTTGTACGGAATTTTATTTTTGAAATTTCATGTTAGAATATATTTCGGGTCTTTTTTACTTTACCCAAACGTTACTTATTTCTGAAAGAGTGGTTTATCTTAATATTAATTTAGAACAGATGATTAAAGAAGTGTATTTAAAAAGATTAAAATGTAAAAAAAAATGATAGTTTAATATACTGCATCTGCATCTTCTCAAACTGCATTTAACTAAACCTACCAGAGCGGTCAAATGATCGCTTTTGAGACTTTAATCTAAATTGTTAAATTCTAGATTTTTATTTTTCTTGAACTTACTGCACGACTTTTTATATAATATATAGGTGTTTAATTTTTCAATATATTTTTCTCTTCTTCTTTCGTTTTTCCTGATACTGAATACTCTACCGTTGTCTACCCTGAGCGGTCTTTTTAACCGCTAGAATATATATGGAATTTTATGAAGTTATCTGCATTGAAATCTCAAACTTAACACAAAAACAGCTTTTTTTCCAAGAAAATGTCATCCGATTGTGTTCTAGGAAAACGCCATGTGCTTACAGTTTGTTTTATGATGGGTACAGTGCGACTGCTGGTAACTCACGAGGTGAGGTAAAATGGCCATCATTCAAATAAGATTACTGGCTCTGTACGCGGCATTATCAATATTTGCGACGTGATTAGTTCTATTTCTAGCAGTAAGGATGAGAATAATAAAAACGTTTGATAAAATAAAATAAAAAACACATATTTAGATAAAAATAACAAAACGAATAATGAAAATAAAGAAACTTCTGTTGAAAAAAATTAATAAACCACTTGAAAATATAAGTCTTAATATGCATTTTTTTTAGCAAGTCACAGTATCCCACACACACTCTGACAGAGTTTATATGTCTGATTACCCGCAGTGTAGCCAGGTATAAGCACATTTATATAATTTGTGGCAACACTGACAAAGGCAAATTTCTATTGGAAGTAGTTGCTGCTACAATTACAATCAACTGGAAAAGACTATAATGTTTATTTCAAAAGGGGTCATTTGACCGCCATCGGTTGAAGTAGGTATATAAAATATACCGGTAGGTTTAGTGTTAAATGCTGGAGATCTTCTTTGGTGAAAAGCAAGCTTCATGAAGTATCATCCTCTTCTGCATTTCCGTGTTTTATGCAATATTCCCAATCTTTGAAATGTCTTAAATGCCTCTTCTTCCGATTTAACAACACGACTCAGCTGTACCTGATGCATTAACAAAAACAACTTCAACGTTTCTTAAAACCTAGGAGGTATTAGGTAGGTAATCTCCTTCATATATTCATCTCTTATATATCTATATATCATATATCATATCGATCATATAATTTATCACATCTCTTATATACATATATCATATATCATCTCTTAAAATAGACACATGTTATTAAATAACTTTATAACGTATGTTATTAAATAACGTTTATAAATCACTTAATAATATAAAAAAGTAACTGCTGTGGATGAAGTAAAAATGACCCTATATTTCAGTTAAGTGAGTATATCATGATCATGGGCGGATCCAGCCGATCGTAAAGAGGGGGGGGGCTGCAGCCGCACAGCCCTTCATTTGGATCTGCTAATGAGCTTTTTTACCTTTATGTTCCTTTCCCACAGATAAAATTGTACTTGTTCTGCACATTATTTGTTCTTTTACTTGCTTCCTTACATTAAGGAAAGTCAAATTCTATCTTTTAATGACGAAAAATTTTCCAAAGGGAGGGGCTGCAGCCACAGCCCCCCCCCCCCTGGATCCGCAATTTATATGAATTCACATCTATACGAATTTATATCGAGAAGAAGGTATGAGGAATAGTTATGAGAAGATTTTGGAGAACATCGTCAATTTTCTTGCAAAGGTTTAACTTTTAATTATTTTGTGTGTGTGTGTGTGTGTGTGTGTGTGTATTTGTTGAGGTTATTTATAAAAATACTGTAAGGTGAAACAAAACACGAAACATACGGATGACTTGTGAGAATGAACTAACTGTTGGAACAAACTGTCATAGTACATGTTTGTGACTACGATGTTCGAGTGACATCTACGCTGGACTCGAATGTTCCAGGCTGTTCTACTTAAGACTAAATGAAAGGAGGGGTGGACTGTAGAGTTAGTCTTGTTCTGAAGCTCAAGTCATATGGTTATTTCTATGTAACAAAGTGACAATTTTTGTGACCTGTTTAAATATTTTCATAATTTGTGTGGCATTGCAAATTGTTATTTTCTTTGAATAAAAATTGTTTTATCCACAAAAGTGTTACAATACATATTTATCTTCTTCTATATATATTTTTAATTTAAAAAATCACAAGCGCTCATCTTTCGAAATAGATTCAAATTATTACACAAATATGTCCAACTATTCATAGCAACTAGCAGTGACCGTATTCTGCGTTGTCCAAGGTTAGACAAAGCCTCTGGTCGATAGCTTCTTATATTCGCTCAGCTATGGGACCACGCAGTAAAGGCCTAGAATGTTGCAAACATTCGACAACGTACTAATACATGACTGTGACCATTCCCGTCAATCCTAAAACTTTTTTCCCGCGTAAAAGAAATGATGATCTGTTTTAAACCTTTGCACTCGGTTGTCCCCTCTGAGCATGGGCGAATCCAGCTGATCGTAGAGGGGGGGACTGCAGTCCTAATGGGAGGGGGCTGCCTTCTTTCGGATCTGCTAATCAGCTCTTTTACCTTTATGTTCCTTTCTCACAACTAAAATTCTATTTGTTCTGCTTATTATTTGTTCTTTAACTTGCTTCCTTACATTAAGGAAAGTCAAATCCTATCTATCTAAAATTTTTCTAAAGGGAGGGGCTGCAGCCCCCACCGCCCCCTCTGGATCCGCCAATGCCTCTGAGGAGGCATGAAAGTTTATTATCCATTACGGAGAATTAACTTTTTCTACCTCAATTTTATAAGTAGAACGTTTATACCTGTAGTCTATTAAAATGGCACAAAAAAACAAAAAAAATCAAAGATGCATGATAAATAAATCAATCGTTTTATACGTCAAAAAGAATGTGCCAAGACAGCATATACACTTCTCTACTCCGTTGAGCAATTAGTAGAAATAATGGATTAGGGGTAAACGAGTATGGCTGAGGGGAAACTTGATAAATTAATAAAGAAATCCGAAAACTGGGAAAAGCAATTTAAAAGAACCCAGTTAGTATTGAAGCTAGAAAGGTATAGTAAAGATTTCTGCAGTAATAATCAAGTTATTTTTTTTTTTTATAATAATGGCAGAACAAGGGGGCCAGGATGGCCGAGTGGACTAAGGCGCTTGCAATAGGTAATCAAAGTTAAGCAACGTCGAGCGTGTTTAGTACTTGGATGGGTGACCGCTCCATTCGGGTGGCCACCCGCCAATGAACGCCATACAGTCCAAGCCTACCCCGACCCCCGGGTAAGTAAGCCCAGTCAGCATACTGGAGGCCAACCATACTCTTCCTTATGTATCTTATCGAGAATCGTCGAGTGGTTTTCCAGGATATCAGTAACCGCCCGGAGGTTTGGTACAAGGTCGGAATGCTTCAGGGAAAGAAATCAAGGTCCTCGGGGCCTGCTGACTCTGGGCTACCACAATCCTTGGATCTAGACCAGTTTTCACTGTCCTTGAACCCGAGAGAGCTGACGCCATCGGTGGGAAGGACACTGCCAAATTGGCAATCTGTGCTCCCGCAAGGAACACAAATGTCTGTAAGAAGACCACACTGCGCATTAGGCCTAATGCGCCAACCGAAAAAAAAAATAAAAAAAATAATGGCAGAAAAAACAAGCAGTGAGCCTTATGAAGCAAGCAGTAGTGAATACGAGTTTCAGATTGACGTTTATATAGATAGGTTTAACAACATTAATATTATAGGTTAATATAAATATTATATAAAGATAGGTTTAACAAAATATTCAATATTTAAGCAGAAGAAGATAAATGCATAATTGGAAATTGCTTCAGAGTTTACATTACTGTAGACAAATTTATAAAAATTAAATTTTTATTTTTTGTAAACGTGTTCTTCAATGTCCACAGATAGATATAACCCAAATTTCATTACAATGCCTTACTTGGTTCTACAATTGGACTGTATAATATTACGTTTCCGGGGTGTACGTTTTCGCGAAAAAGTTGCGTCGAGTTGTAAGTTCGAAACGGTGCAGAGTGCAAAGGATTAATTTCGCATCACATTATAAAGAAAACTTAATATCAGGTTGAAATTAATAATTGTATGAAATATAGCGACAGCTTTGAAAGGTTAATTATAAGAAGAGTGAGAATGTACTAAACGTGACCTCATTAGAACTACTCCAACCATCATCAACTAACTTCACGAGAATTGTGTAGAGGGCAAGCCCTGTAATTTAAGCTCCCAGCACTTTAGTTAATTAAAATGTGTTGCTTCTATGGAATAGGGCCTTTTCATTCCTCTTTGTATTTAATTCTATCTAGGTTTTGTAAAGGAAAAAGGGTTTTATCTAGTTTTTTTTTTCATCTTTTATTTATATGCAGGGTGAGAAAAAAAAACCAAGTTCCTCAGTTTCAAGAACCGTCTTAATTTTTTCTTTTTTTATTTTTTTTTCCCCTTGGGGCAACATTGTCCTGATTAAAAGAGCACTTCATCCATTCACTGAGGAGTAGTTCACTTTGTGTGTGAAAGCATTCAGGGAGTCCATTCTTTACTTCAAACTTCACTTATTTATTATTTTTTAAAATTTAATAATTTGTAATTTATCAATTTTAAAATTTAGAACTTAAGTTATAAAATTAATTTTTATGATAATAATAGTGTAACGTGAAACACAAACACAAAAGATATGATCGAAAAGAGTTCTAGACATTTTGTTATAACATTTAAAAACTGTTCTAGTACCTTTTCGTGACTGTTCTAACTATAATTTTAGAACTCTTTTCGATCATATGCTTTCTGTTTCATCTATATACAATGTATATTATACATACTATATTTACATTCATTACATATCAATTCATTTATGTGAATTAATTTATTAATTAATTCATGTATATCTATGTATGTACATAGCTATATTTATATTAGTAGAGATGAGAGATGGTCAACTGTTCTTCAATTACATTAGGTTAAATAATGGTCAGGATTTTCAGTTTACAATGATATTTATTATGGTAAGCCAACGTTTCGATCCAGCTTGTGGATCTTCATCAGGGCTAAAAGAAAACAAATATATGAGTATCTATGCTAGAGGGTGACTAGCAGAACATGCCATTGCCCACAACCATTCCTTCGACTTTGAGAACCCCTCCATATTAGCAACTGTATCTAACCACGACAAACGTCTCCTCTCAGAATCCATTTTCATCCATCTAGAAACTAATAACCCAGTAAATCACAAAACAGATAAAGAGATAATTTCATCCACTTATTCTAACATCTTCCGCATCCTCAAATCCTAGTTTTGATTTCATAGGTACCTGCAATTATCTCGGTACCTCTTATACGTTTATTATTTTTTGTATTGTATGCTTCTTTCTATATATTTTCCAAATTTGTATGCATTGTTACATTATGTATTATCTCATTTTTATGTTATTATTCAGTCCAGACACAACTATTTGTATACAGTACCATATATTTTGTTAGTTTTTAAATATTTTGTTCACTCAGTTGTCATGTGCCTTCACTTCAAAAGCGTTGGATTTCCCCGCCATAAACCTTTGAAGTCGGCAAACCTACCCCCTACCACTACCTCTCATCTTATTTTTACCTTTAGTCTTAGTATCCACCTGGACTCAGTAGGTAAATATCATATTCTATTTTATCTTGTTAACCAGCCTCTTATTTTTATATTTATGTATACCATCTTTTATATTATTATCAGTTCTGTAATGTATCCATTTATTGTCACCCTCTAGCATAGATACTCATATATTTGTTTTCTTTTAGCCCTGATGAAGATCCACAAGCTGGATCGAAACGTTGGCTTACCATAATAAATATCATTGTAAACTGAAAATCCTGACCATTATTTAACCTAATATATTTATATTAGTTACAATAGTTTTAGTAGAGTGAGTTTTATTAGAATGAGCCAGGGATCAACACCATAAAATAAACGAAAATGAGTTTCTCTGAAATAAAAGAAAAAACATTTATTGTTCTTTATTCAAGCAGAATTTAGAATAATAGGTTTTTTTTTTTACATTTAAATAACTTTAAACAAATCATACCTGAAATAAAAGAAACAACAGTAAAGTTTATTAATTAAAATAATATCAATCCCTCTCAAAAACAAGTAAAAATGCCAAGTTGAATAGAGACAAGGTGGGCTCACTTGGGTAGGCAAACCCAAGCAACCTCTTCCCGCTTACGTCACCGGACGCATGACTCAGCGCGTGCGTATTGAATCCTCTTTAAATACTATAATTTCTCGTTATAGGTTAAAGTGAAAAATATTAATATTTTCCATTATTTTAAATTATGATTTCACAACTGAGATTTTATTTCCGCGAACCCGACCATTATATTATTCACGAACATCAGACTTTTATTACTTAAAAATTAGGTTTGGTATAGTTTTTTGTTTCATAATACTGAAATAATCTTGCATGTACATAGCAATTAATTATATTTTCCCAGTGATTATTTATATCTGGTTTGACCACTCATTGGATTTTCGCTAATGAATTAATAATTACAACCACGAAAGATTTATTAATTAAAATAAATAAATAAATAAAAACCTAGAAGTTATAGAAATAGTTTTCATTTATAAAATTCATAAAAATCCATTGTAGGTAAAGAAACATCAATAAAATGTATTGCTTATTAATGATAATGTAGAGATTAAAAAAAAAAACATTAATGTGCTTTAAACAATTTATTTATATAAAAATATATATTCAAAATATAAAATTACATGAACATACAATACAATACAGTAAATCAATTTTATATTTCTTAAGAGTTCAAGACTTAAGCTTTCCTATGAAATGATAATTGTGGTGAATTTTTTTTGGGTGTTCTTGCATATAGCGACTGCGCATATCTTCCATCCGATATTTATCAAAAACCACCAACTGTAAATTTATATAAACCTTTTCATCAAATTATTAATTAAAAATTTAATTAATTATGTTAAAGAAATTATAACGCCTTATTTGATGATACACAATTAGAACATAAACAATGGAGTGATGCCTTCCCACTGTCTATCCAAGGTTATCAATTCATTGATAAATTCACAGATGCGTCCAACTACGTCATAGGTCTCGGGCAGCCATATTGCCCCTTACAAAGTAAGCCCACCTTCTCTCTATTCACCTTGTAAAAATGCAACCTTCACCACCATCACTGCAACTCTTAAAACACCATAGGTAGCCTTTGCGCAGATACGCATGCGCGGCATGTTCATATGAATTGAAATTAAAGAAATAGAATTTCTTTACATATACAGTCAAAATCGTTTATAACCAACTTCAAGGGACTGGAGGTTTTTGTACGTTACAGCCGATGTTCTCTTTAAGCGGTGTTATCGGTTATATCGAACAGTTCGCTGTGTAACGGTGTTAAACTGGTCCCTATAGTCACTTCGTCTTAATTTTGGTTCTTTCAAATATTGAGCATTATCGATACATGTTTTCATCTTACGTAATTTAAGTACATAATTAATCTTACGTCAATTTAAGTGCATAATAACTAATAACAATAAAAGTACATAATAATAAGGTGCAAAATAAAGAATACTCATAATGCAAAATGTCAAAATCTTGGTATTCTAAAAATAGAGACATTTTATAAAAAATTAAATTAAATTAAAAAATATGAAAAAAGGGTAAAAATGCGTATTATCAAATCCAAAATTATATATAAATAAGAAACGATAGGTTAAATGATGGTCAGGATTTTCAGTTACAATGATATTTATTATGGTAAGCCAACGTTTCGATCCAACTTGTGGATCTTCATCAGGGCTAAAAGAAAACAAATATATGAGTATCTATGCTAGAGGGTGACAATAAATGGATACATTACAGAACTGATAATAATATAAAAGATGGTATACATAAATATTAAAATAAGAGGCTGGTTAACAAGATAAAATAGAATCTGATATTTACCTACTGAGTCCAGGTGGATACTAAGACTAAAGGTAAAAATAAGGTGAGAGGTACCAGGTCTGCAAGTTTAAAATGTCGTTTTAATTCCAATAGAATGCGCTCTTAGCCTATTGAAGGATTTGCTTATCTCTAAACGCTATTTTGTTTGTTAGTCATTTGTTTACAAAAGTCAGTTGTTTTTAAGTCGTTTACGTGGACGTATCATACCTTTCTTTGGTGTTAAAAATGTCTAATTTTAAGCCAAATAAAGAGCATTTGCGGCATGTCATGATTTTCTTATTCAATCAAAAGAAAAAGGCATCTGAATGTCATCGAATTCTTGTTGAGACTTATGGCGATCTTGCTCCAACCGTCAAGACATGTGAACGTTGGTTTCAAAGTTTCAAACGTGGTGATTTTGATGTTACTGATAAAAAACGAGAAAATCGACCAAAAAAGTTTGAGGACGTCGAATTGCAATCTTTATTAGACGAAGACAATACCCAAACCCAACAAATGATGGCAGAACAGTTGAATCTCACTAGGCAAGCCATTTCCGATCGCCTGAGAGCTATGGGAAAAATTCAAAAGGTTGGAAAATGGGTTCCACATGAATTGGACGAACGACAGATGGAAAAACGAAAAACTGTGTGCGAAATGCTGCTTTTACGCCACGAAAGAAAGGGTTTTTTGCATCGAGTTGTAACTGGCGATGAAAAATGGATTTATTTTCAGAATCCCAAACGAATAAAATCATGGGTAACGCCAGGACAACCATCCACATCGAGTGCAAGACCGGATCGTTTTGGGAAGAAGACAATGCTGTGTGTGTGGTGGGATCAGAAGGGAGTAGTCTACTACGAGCTTCTCAAACCCGGCGAAACAGTCAATACCGACCGCTACCGACGACAAATGATCAATTTGAGTCACGCATTGATCGAAAAACGCCCAGAATGGGCTCACAGGCACGCCAAAGTCATTCTTCAGCATGATAACGCTCCTGCACATTCAGCCAGATTGACTAAAGAAACGATTTCTTCGCTTGGTTGGGAACTCCTATCCCACCCGCCGTATTCACCTGACCTGGCGCCTTCTGATTATCATCTCTTCTCATCGATGGGACACTCATTGGCTGAGCAACACTTTAACAATTTGGAGGATGTAAGAAAATGGCTCGATGAATGGATTTCAAATAAAGATGAAGCATTCTTTTGGAATGGTATCCATAAATTGCCCGAGAGATGGACAAAATGTGTAGAAAGCGAGGGCCAGTACTTTGAATAAAATATATTATACTTTTTTTTTTAAATTACTGTGTATATATTGTAAGAAATAAACGACATTTTAAACTTGCAGACCTGGTAGTGGTAGGGGGTTAGTTTGCCGACTTCAAAGGTTTATGGCGGGGAAATCCAACGCTTTTGAAGTGAAGGCACATGACAACTGAGTGAACAAAATATTTAAAAACTAACAAAATATATGGTACTGTATACAAATAGTTGTGTCTGGACTGAATAATAACATAAAAATGAGATAATACATAATGTAACAATGCATACAAATTTGGAAAATATACAGAAAGAAGCATACAATACAAAAAACAATAATAGTACAAGAGGTACAGAGATAATTGCAGGTACCTATGAAATCAAAACTAGGATTTGAGGATGCGGAAGATGTTAGAATAAGTGGATGAAATTATCTCTTTATCTGTTTTGTGATTTACCGGGTTATTAGTTTCTAGATGGATGAAAATGGATTCTGAGAGGAGACGTTTGTCGTGGTTAGATACAGTTGCTAATATAGAGGGGTTCTCAAAGTCGAAGGAATGGTTGTGGGCAATGGCATGTTCTGCTAATTTAGATGTAGACGAATTACGCGTGGAAATACTGTATTTATGTTGATACATACGTTCTTTAAAATTTTTTTAACTTGACTCAGTAGGTAAATATCAGATTCTATTTTATCTTGTTAACCAGTCACTTATGTTAATATTCATGTTACATCATCTTTTATATTATTATCAGTTCAGGGACCTGTGCCGGACAAGAGGGAGCTACTATGCTTCTGAGAAGTGGCCGGACAATCCGACGGCCGGACTAATCGAGGCCGGACAAGAGGGAGTCTACTGTAATAGGTTTCCGTTAGAGTTAAACGACAATTTCGCCATTTAAACCCCTTTGGGGTTACATTTTTGAAATTCATTTCTTAGTGGTTACCTACATCGCGTTTAAAATCTAAATTCGGAACTTCAAGTTTCTATCATTAGCAGTTTTTGCTCTGCGTTGATTCTGTCAGTCAGGACAAAGCCTCTTATATATATATATATATATATATATATATATATATATATATATATATATACAGATGTAAATATAGTATGTATAATATACATTGTATATAGATAGGCATATGTTGATAAAACCACTGTAACCTGAAACAGAAAGAGTTCTAAACTTTTAGTTGGAAGAGACACGAAAAGGTACTAGAACAGTTTTTAAATGTTATAACAAAATGTCTAGAACTCTTTTCGATCATATCTTTTGTGTTTGTGTTTCACGTTACACTATTATTATCATAAAAATTAATTTTATAACTTAAGTTCTAAATTTTAAAATTGATAAATTACAAATTATTAAATTTAAAAAAATAATAAATAAGTGAAGTTTGAAGTAAAGAAAGGACTCCCTGAATGCTTTTACACACAAAGTGAACTACTCCTCTGTGAATGGATGAAGTGCTCTTTTAATCAGGACAATGTTGCCCCAAGGGAAAAAAAAAAAAAAAAATTAAGACGGTTCTTGAAACTGAGGAACACTCTTGGTTTTTTTTTCTCACCCTGCATATAAATAAAAGATGAAAAAAAAAACTAGATAAAACCCTTTTTCCTTTACAAAACCTAGATAGAATTAAATACAAAGAGGAATGAAAAGGCCCTATTCCATAGAAGCAACACATTTTAATTAACCAAAGTGCTGGGAGCTTAAATTACAGGGCTTGCCCTCTACACAATTCTCGTGAAGTTAGTTGATGATGGTTGGAGTAGTTCTAATGAGGTCACGTTTAGTACGAGTACATTCTCACTCTTCTTATAATTAACCTTTCAAAGCTACATTTCATATTATGTCGCTATATTTCATACATAATTTCAACCTGATATTAAGTTTTCTTTATAATGTGATGCGAAATTAATCCTTTGCACTCTGCACCGTTTCGAACTTGCAACTCGACGCAACTTTTTCGCGAAAACGTACACCCCGGAAACGTAATATTATACCGTCCAATTGTAGAACCAAGTAAGGCATTGTAATGAAATTTGGGTTATATGTATTTGTGGACATTGAAGGACACATATTTACAAAAAATAAAAATTTAATTTTTATAATTTTGTCTACAGTAAGGTAAATTCTGAAGAAATTCTCAAATATGCATTTCTCTTCTTCTGCTTGAATATTTACGTTGTTAAACCTATCTTTGTAAAATATTTATATTAACCTATAATATTTAAAATAATTTATTTTTGAAGAGAAAAGATTTGGCTCCGCCGGGAATCGAACCCGGGTCTTCCGCGTGACATGCGCGGTATGCTATCCCTTACACCACGGAATCGCTTCCAAACGGAGCCAAATATATTAAATTAATATAAAAATTGACGAACGTCTAGAGATGTCCAAAATTGGACAAAAATTGTCCATCTCCCGTAAATACTCGCAAAACTTGCAAGATCGTGGGAGAGGTATCAGTGAAGAGGAAGGATTTGGCACCGTTTGGAAGCGACTCAGTGGTGTAATGGATAGCATACCGCGCATGTCACGCGGAAGACCCGGGTTCGATTCCCGGCGGAGCCAAATCTTTTCTCTTCAAAAATAAATTATTTAAAATAATTTAAAAAATAGGTGATTACTCCACAATGATGGTTAAATTACTATAATATTTACATTGTTAAACCTATCTGTATAAACGTCAATCTGAAACTCGTATTCACTAGTGTTTGCTTCATAAAGGCGGGTTCACACGGGGTCGTGAATTGGGCGAGAGCACTACCTGCCGGCTAGTCAGTCGTGATCACTACCTCGTGTGAACTAGTGGTAGTGGGAATGTTGGTAGTGCACGACCTTCATGTGACGGGTCGTGAAATCTCCATTTAGTTGGAGTGAGCACGCCCGCTTCAGTCGTATATCGTCGCTGGAGTGCTTGAGAAATAGGGTAGCTCTGACTCTAAACTGCCTCAACCGAATAGGTGGCGCTTTCTGGGGCCTCAGATACCCGGCTACAATAACCATAAATAAGGGAGTAATGTTGGGTATTCTGAAGTATGCGTCCCTTAATAAACGTAGTAAATGAATACGAATTTATTTAATTGGTAGTTTTTATTTCTAAATTTCTAGGGGGGCAGCTGCCCTTTCCTGCCTCCCCCCTGAGGACCCAGTCTCGAACCCACACTTTTCTCTTCTTGTTTTGAACCTTTTTCAAGCGAATTCTCAACTCTTGCACTAATAGTTTGCATAGAACTTTTGCGGCTTCATATTCTGCCATAACGAGAACAAGCGCGAGAGAAGCACGACAAAGGCACTTTACCGTGTGAACTAGATAAGGTCTTGAGCTCCTACTGGGAGAAAGCAAGTCGTGTGACATGCGCATTACTGGTCGTGTTCTCGCCTTGTTCACTACCTCGTGTGAACCCGCCTTAAGACTCACTGCTCGTTTTTTTTTTTTTTTTTTTTTTTTTCGGTTGGCGCTTTAGGCCTAATGAGACCTTTTGCCTTGCAGTGTGGTCTTCTTATAGGCATTCGTGTTGCTTGCGAGAGCACTCACAGCCTGGAGGGGGTAGCCCAAACATCACGTTGCTGCAAGCCCATGGTGACCATGGTGCAGCGGCACACTGCCCATAGCTCCATAACCAATCCTTTTGGGGCCAATTTGGATTCGTACGGAGAATAGCCTCGACAATTCTATGCCAGCGTAAATTGTGTAGGAATATCGTAGTTACAAACGTGTGCTATAACAGTTTCTTCTAACTGTAAGCTCGTTCAAACAAGAAGTCTCGAACTATTCTAAACAATTTGTTTTGTGTTTTGTTTCACGTCACAGTATTTTAATAACTAACCTCAACAAATAAACACACACACACACAAAATAATTAAAAGTTAAACCTCTGCAAGAAAATTGGCGATGTTCTCCAAAATCTTCTCATAACTATTTCACATACCTTCTTCTCGGTATAAATTCATATAGATGTGAATCTATATCAATTGCCACATATCTTTGTACAAGGTATTTTCCTTTTGATCTGAAGGAACTTAAGAGTATTGTCTTCAGTCATGATATACTCACTTAACTAAAACATATATTGTCTTTTTTTCTTTACCCACACCAGTTACTTTTTACTTTCACTTACCTATATATGAAATATATAGTAAGTGGAAGTATTGCGATCGTGAAAAATTTTGACTTCCGGTTTTCAACGGAAATACACGTTTTGGGGTCCCCTAAGTCCAATTAACCAAGTCCCGCGAAATGGTCTGTGTGTATGTGTGAACAGACTAGCTCAAAAACTATAAACCGTGCGAACCTAAAATTAGGTATTTAGTGTATGTATATGCCCGCGATGTGACAGCAAAAATTTCATCAAAATTGCTCAAAGGGAAGGGGTACTTTATTTATTAACTTTTTAAGTTTTTTTCGATTTTCTTAAAAACGATTTTGATTAAACTAAGTATTTGATCTATTTATATGCCCGAGATATGACTGTAAAAATTTCATCAAAATTGATCAACCGGAGGGGGGACTTTATTTATTAACTTTTTAAGTTTTTTTCGATTTTCTTAAAAACGATTTTGATTAAACTAAGTATTTGATCTATTTATATGCCCGAGATATGACTGTAAAAATTTCATCAAAATTGATCAACCGGAGGGGGGACTTTACTCAATAAATTTTGTATCATCATTTTTACTCAAAAACGGTTTTAAAAATTTTGATCAAACTGGGTATTTGATGTATGTATATGCCAAAGATGTGATAACCAACATTTCATCAAAATTGGTCAAACGGAGGGGGCAGTTTATTTAATAATTTTTTTTCCAATTTTTACATTTTTTCGATTATCTCAAAAACGGCTTTAACGATTTTGATCAAATTGGGTATTTGATGTATGTATATGCCAAAGATGTGATAGCCAACATTTCATCAAAATTGGTCAAACGGAGGAGGCAGTTTATTTCATAATTTTTTTTCCAATTTTTACATTTTTTCGATTATCTCAAAAACGGCTTTAACGATTTTTATCAAATTCGTCATATTAAATAAAAATTGGGTGTTCTTTAATATCAGGTAAGCTTTATCATTATTAAAATGTTCTGAGGGGGGTTTTTTTTTGGGGGGGGGGCCTTTTTTGTTTGTTTGTTTCCTATAAAGTACCTTTGTTTTTGTTTATATGGAGAAATTAACTGTCTCTCGTTACGCCTAAAAATAAGAAATGGCTAAATATGAGATATGATAAAAATAAAAAATAAAAAAAAGAGGAGAAAAAAAATAAAAATATTCAGTCAACTCATAAAACTCGTTGAGCCCAGGCATACGGAGTACGCCTTTAATGACAGACCATTGTTTATAATTAAAGCCGTTCTGTTCATTTGAGAAGTGGCAATTACAAAACGCATTAATTCCTAATCTAAGTAAGTTGGTAAGTGAAAGTTGTGTGTTGCGCGCACGCACCAGATTTTTAATTAATAATTTGATGAAAAGATTTAAATAAATTTACAGTTGGTGGTTTTTGATAAATATCGGATGGAAGATATGCGCAGTCGCTATATGCAAGAACACCCAAAAAAAATTCACCACAATTATCATTTCATAGGAAAGCTTAAGTCTTGAACTCTTAAGAAATATAAAATTGATTTACTGTATTGTATTGTATGTTCATGTAATTTTATATTTTGAATATATATTTTTATATAAATAAATTGTTTAAAGCACATTAATGTTTTTTTTTTTAATCTCTACATTATCATTAATAAGCAATACATTTTATTGATGTTTCTTTACCTACAATGGATTTTTATGAATTTTATAAATGAAAACTATTTCTATAACTTCTAGGTTTTTATTTATTTATTTATTTTAATTAATAAATCTTTCGTGGTTGTAATTATTAATTCATTAGCGAAAATCCAATGAGTGGTCAAACCAGATATAAATAATCACTGGGAAAATATAATTAATTGCTATGTACATGCAAGATTCTGAGGGGGTTTTTTTTTGGGGGGGGGGGCTTTTTTGTTTGTTTGTTTCCTATAAAGTACCTTTGTTTTTGTTTATATGGAGAAATTAACTGTCTCTCGTTACGCCTAAAAATAAGAAATGGCTAAATATGAGATATGATAAAAATAAAAAATAAAAAAAAGAGGAGAAAAAAAATAAAAATATTCAGTCAACTCATAAAACTCGTTGAGCCCAGGCATACGGAGTACGCCTTTAATGACAGACCATTGTTTATAATTAAAGCCGTTCTGTTCATTTGAGAAGTGGCAATTACAAAACGCATTAATTCCTAATCTAAGTAAGTTGGTAAGTGAAAGTTGTGTGTTGCACCAGAATTTTTATATTAGTAGTGATTTATTTAACGTTATTTAATAACATAAGTATATTTTAAGAGAAATAAATCTGGTGCGTGCGCGCAACACACGACTTTCACTTACCAACTTACTTAGATTAGAAATTAATGCGTTGTGTTAATGCCACTTCTCAAAGTGACACATTTTTCCACATTCATTTCTTATTTTTGTTTTCATTTGCTCTATAAACCACACTAATTTCTTATATTATTAAACAAAAGTTTTTACTTGAGATAATTCGGCATTGCAAGCATAATACTACAAGTTGACTGATTTTATGTACCTGTTACTCTATGTACTTGTTAAAAATTTCATTTATTTACCATGAAACAAATGATTTCCATTAAATGAACAGAACGGCTTTAATTATGGACAATGGTTTGTCATCAAAAGCGTATTACGAATGCGTGGGCTCAACGTGTTTTATGCGTTGACTGAATATCTTTCTTTTTTTTTTTCTCCTCTATATGTTTACTTGGTTTTTATGATATCTCATATTTAGCCATTTCTTATTTTTAGGCATAACGAGAGACAGTTAATTTCTCCATATAAACAAAAACAAAGGTACTTAATAGGAAAACAACAAAACCCCCTTCCCCATTTAAGCCCCCTCAGAACATTTTAATACAATAAAGCTTACTTGGTATTAAAGAACAACTAAATTTCATTAAACACGACGAATTTTATGAAAATCGTTAAAGCCGTTTTTGAGATAATCGAAAAAAAGGTAAAAATTGGTAAAAAAATTATGAAATAAAGTGCCCCCTCCGTTTGACCAATTTCGATTAAATTTTGGCAATCACAGCTTTGGCATATATATACATCAAATACCCAGTTTGATCAAAATCGTTAAATCCGTTTTTGAATTAATAAAAAAAACACATGAAAATGATACAAAATTTATTAAGTAAAGTCCCCCCTTCGGTTAATCAATTTTGATGAAATTTTTACAGTCATATAACTGGCACATTAATACATCAAAAACTCATTTTAATCAAAATCGTTAAAGCCGTTTTCAAAAAAATGAAAAAAACGTAAAAAGTTATTAAATAAAGTACCCTCTCCCTATGAGCAATTTTGATGAATTTTTTGCTGTCACATCGCTGGCACACACGCGCGCGCGCGCACACACACACACACATACACACACACCATTTCGCGGGACTTGGTTATTTGGACTCAGTGGGCCCCAAAACGTGTATTTCCGTTGAAAACCGGAAGTCGAAATTTTTCACGATAGCAATACTTACTATATATTTCATATATAGGTACGTGAAAGTAAAAAATATATACGAAGGAGGTTACCTAACTAATACCTCCTAGGTTTTAAGAAACGTTGAAGTTGTTTTTGTTAAAAATGAATATAGAACAACTGAGTCGTGTTCTTAAATCGGAAGAAGAGGCATTTAAGACATTCCAAAGTAATTTCTGATGTTTTGGTTTTCCTGCTGCTATTCTTGCTTGTATTTCACTGTTTATTTTATTGTCAACTGTGACCACATTTCCCAAGTACTTGAATTGGGCTACTGCTTTAAAACTGTGCTCTCCTAAACTCTTGTATTTTTACTTTCACTTACCTATATATGAAATATATAGTAAGTGGAAGTATTGCGATCGTGAAAAATTTCGACTTACGGTTTTCAACGGAAATACACGTTTTCCATATAATATATAATATATATAATCCATCGAATTCTGTGGCGCTTCCATCACGGTCTCCTATTCAGCTGACCTCTTATCCATCAAATGTTAGCTTTCATCCAGCAGCTGAAAGTAGGAAGCAACTTCCTTTTGCTCAATCAATTCTTGCTCCTGCTTCTCCTTCAATAGACCGTGGTAAATCATCTTCCTTTAATTTACCTTCAGTACCTACACAACATAATTCATTTGCGATGAAATGTTGGTTATCACATTGTTGGGTTTTTGGGTAAGAAGAACAAGAGATAAAAGAAAAAGAAAACAACCTGTTTTTATTACAATAAAAAGACAATTAAAAAAAAATAGTGTTCCTCTTCTCCTCCTCCAGTGATCCCAATTTTCTGCAATCAAGACAGGTGTGAACTGATCAAATCTGAAGGGGAACCCAACACTGTTGCCAACTGTAACGAAATGAATTGTGAGAGAGAGGCCTGGGGAGGTGGACCTTAGCCTAGGGTTACAGAAACTGGCACTCACCTGACAGTTAGCCGGAAGCTGGTTACCGCACCCCCGAAGACCACCGGGAAACAGCCGAAGACCTGCTCCCTGCCTTTTACTGCACCCCTGAAGTTTACTTGAAAACAGCTGAAGATGCTGGGTCCTTCGCTGGGAGGTGCAAGCTGATGCTGGTGATCCGGCTAACAGTGTTCTGTGCTCGGCTATCTGCCAGCTCTGCAGGGTTCCCCAATTCAGCTCACAATTTGGCATGTAAATTACAGAGACAATTAATATTTTGAAATGAAATGTGTCTTTAGCTGAAGTACAATAGAAGACTGCTAAATGAAAATAGAAAATTGCTAGATTACAACTAATTATAGCTAAATTACAAAGAGTAGCTGGCCAGCTAATTAAAGACATGTACATAAAAATACCAGAGAAAACATTTTTAAATAATATAATTACGATACAAAGCTTCAGTGAAGGCTGGTGCAACAGAAGTGCTGGGCTGCGAAGAGAGGTCGCCTGCAGGCTGGCAGCAGATGCAAAGTAGAGACAGTTGAAAAGAAGTTCTCCTCCGCAAAAGGACCACAGCCAGTTCATCCGTTTTGGTCTTGGTTGCCCAAAGAAGTTTCTCCCCTCGGAAGAAAGCGGTGTGAAGTTAGCCAAGATGGCGGTGGGTCGAGACAGAGTGACCGCGAGAGATCTAGCTTCAGCGAAGGGCAGACGCAAAAAGACGAAGGGCAAATGCTGCCCGCGGTTTTATAGGGCCAAGGGATTAGGCGCTTTACTCCAGCGGTGGACTTCGAAAGCTTCAGGAAACTTAAAATATACAATCTTTAAAATGACGGAAAATGACTATTATAAGCATGTTAAAAATAAAAGCTGGTAATTAGAAGTGCTTTTAGATTTTATTGAACATAATTAGACAGCTAAAAGTGCTCAAAGCGAGAAAAACAAAAAATAGAGAAAAAACTCAGCGAGTGCTTTGAGCTTTTGAACGTGAATACGTAACCTGTCGCAAGGATAACCATCAATAGTGAAAAATGCTTAAATTCCCACAAATAAACCGGGTTACAGTGAAAAAACTATTGAAACATGATCTAGACAGTGTAAAAAGATGACACAAGTGTTTTTATAAGAAAAACATCGCGGGAACATAAAATTGGCAAACCACGTTGTAAGTACATGTTTTAATTTAGTATATTAGAACGCTCTGGGAGTTTTAACCATTTGGAATTGCTGGATTAAGGAAAGTTAACGTGTTTAAATATAAAAGCAAAGCCAAAATCATCTAGGAGACATTAGGAATGTCTGGTTGTTGGTTCTCATATCGAGATGGTTGGTTCTGAGTGACTTGCGAAATGGACAATGGAGAATTTCTTTGAACTACCTGTTGATAAGAATCTTGATGCAAGATGGAAAATTGTGGAGGATTAACATGAGAAACTGTGTGCTGAATATCTGTCTGTTGAGGTAAAAGAGTAACCATAGGAGAGGCTACAGTAGCCTGGGACAATACCTGATCATGCTCCTCTCTAAGAGTGGGAGCCCTTCCCATGAGTACATAACCAAAAAAGGAAGAAGCGTATGAAGGTAATCCTGAGCCACAGGGGATCCAGTAAAGATTTGAGCAGCAAGATCCGCACCAAGTATGCAATCTAGTGGTGCAGGAGAATCAAACCAGGGATCCGCTAAACTCATACCACGCAATTGATCCTTAACTGTAGAGGTCACCTTGTTGACTGGGGTATTAAATGCAATATGATCGAGAACATAAAAAGAGTGTCGATTGACCAGAGTACGCTGATCCAAATTCTTTATATTTAAGCTGACAGTACCGTTAGCGTTGCAAACTTGCTTACCCAATCCTCCTACTGGGGTAATAGCCTTACTGACAGAAACGTCTAAACTATCCAGAATCGCCTGAGAAACAAAGGATGCTGCCGCGGCTGTATCAATCACTGCTCTAACCACTGTATTACAATGTGCATTGGGAACCTCTAATTTAACCAGAGCCGTGGCCAACAAAATGCAGACTTCACTACTATTTGATGCAGCACACATCGCAGAGGCGGATGGTGACGAATGAGAAGGGCCTTCCGACTTAGAATCTGGTGAACCCCGAACTGGGGTAATCTCCTTATGCAGCAAAGTGTGATGTTTTTTAGAGCAGACCTTACACCTTCTCTTACTCTTACATAGCGAGGCAAAATGAGAACCCAAGCAATTGTAGCAGCGTTTCTGATTTGATATCCATTTGTTACGAGATGGTACAGCAATGGAAATGAAAGCCTTACAAGCGTACAATAAATGAGAACCCTGATGACAACACGGACAAGCAGATTGAGACCGAGAAAAGGCATTATCAGTTGAAGAGGCTACTAATGCTGTCGTCCTACCCCTTTGTCTTGACCTGGGCCTGGAAGAAGAACCAGCCTGCTCCTTAGATTGGTACAATTCAGTGTTTTCCCAGTGTAATCGTTTTTGATTAAGGAATTTGCAAACAGCATCCAGGGTAGGAAACGGTCTGGAGAATTGCGAGCTATTTTCAAAACTGGCCAACAACTTCTTGTCGAACTTAGAAAGTATATACGCAACAAAGAAAATCTCAAAAGCATTGACATTTTCCATAACTTGGATAGCCCTAAAATGGACATTTAAGCTGTGAAGGAAGGCAGAAATCGAGCTTTTAAATATAAAAGCAAAGCCAAAATCATCTAGAAAGGCAAAAAACATAAACTCAAAAGTTCACTTAGAATGTTTGAAAGGTTTAATCGTTTTGAAATGAATGATTAGCTGAAAATTAGTATGTTTAAATAAGAAACATAAAATCATAGTCTTCTATAAACATAAAACCAAATTTTTTAGAACAAAAAAAATTCTTAAGTTTGATAAAAACTTAACACACATCTTTGGCATATAAATACATCAAATACCAAGTTTGATCAAAATCGTTAAAACCGTTTTTGAGTAAATAAAAAAACCATGTGAAAATGATACAAAATTTATTAAGTAAAGTCCCCCCTCCGGTTGATCAATTTTGATGAAATTTTTACAGTCATATTTCAGGCATATAAATAGATCAAATACTCAGTTTAATCAAAATCGTTAGAGCCGTTTTTGAGAAAATAAAAAAAACTTAAAAAGTTATTAAGTAAAGTACCCCCTCCCTTTGAGCAAATTTGATGAAATTTTTGCTGTCACATCGCGGGCTTATACATACTTAAAAAACCTAATTTCAGGTTCGCACGGTTTATAGTTTTTGAGCTAGTCTGTTCACACACAGACACACAGACACACAGACCCACACACACACAGACCATTTCGCGGGACCTGGTTATTTTGACTCAGGGGATCCCAAAAGGTGTATTTCTGTTGAAAACCGGAAGTCGAAAATTTTCACGATCGCAATACTCCCACTTACTATATATTTCATATAGTAAAGTGAAAGTAAAAAAAATTTACAAAAGTTAAGTTCCCCCTCCATGGTTCCGATCTTTATGAAATTACAGCTGTGAATTCGCAGTCATATACATACGTCAAATACGCAGTTTTATCATTATCGTCCATGCCGTTTCTGAGTAAATGATGGATACACCTTAAACTGAAAAAAAATTTACAAAAGTTAAATTCCCCCTCCATGGTTCCGATCTTTATGAAATTACAGCTGTGAATTCGCAGACATATACATACGTCAAATACGCAGTTTTATCATTATCGTCCATGCCGTTTCTGAGTAAATAATGGATACACCTTAAACTGAAAAAAAATTTACAAAAGTTAAGTTCCCCCTCCATGGTTCCGATCTTTATGAAATTACAGCTGTGAATTCGCAGACATATACATACGTCAAATACGCAGTTTTATCATTATCGCCCATGCCATTTCTGAGTAAATAATGGATACACCTTAAACTGAAAAAAAATTTACAAAAGTTAAGTTCCCCCTCCATGGTTCCGATCTTTATGAAATTACAGCTGTGAATTCGCAGTCATATACATACGTCAAATACGCAGTTTTATCATTATCGTCCATGCCGTTTCTGAGTAAATGATGGATACACCTTAAACTGAAAAAAAATTTACAAAAGTTAAGTTCCCCCTCCATGGTTCCGATCTTTATGAAATTACAGCTGTGAATTCGCAGTCATATACATACGTCAAATACGCAGTTTTATCATTATCGTCCATGCCGTTTCTGAGTAAATAATGGATACACCTTAAACTGAAAAAAAATTTACAAAAGTTAAGTTCCCCCTCCATGGTTCCGATCTTTATGAAATTACAGCTGTGAATTCGCAGACATATACATACGTCAAATACGCAGGTTTATCATTATCGTCCACGCCGTTTCTGAGTAAATAATGGATACACCTTAAACTGAAAAAAAATTTACAAAAGTTAAGTTCCCCCTCCATGGTTCCGATCTTTATGAAATTACAGCTGTGAATTCGCAGTCATATACATACGTCAAATACGCAGTTTTATCATAATCGTCCATGCCGTTTCTGAGTAAATGATGGATACACCTTAAACTGAAAAAAAATTTACAAAAGTTAAGTTCCCCCTCCATGGTTCCGATCTTTATGAAATTACAGCTGTGAATTCGCAGTCATATACATACGTCAAATACGCAGTTTTATCATTATCGTCCATGCCGTTTCTGAGTAAATGATGGATACACCTTAAACTGAAAAAAAATTTACAAAAGTTAAGTTCCCCCTCCATGGTTCCGATCTTTATGAAATTACAGCTGTGAATTCGCAGTCATATACATACGTCAAATACGCAGTTTTATCATTATCGTCCATGCCGTTTCTGAGTAAATGATGGATACACCTTAAACTGAAAAAAAATTTACAAAAGTTAAGTTCCCCCTCCATGGTTCCGATCTTTATGAAATTACAGCTGTGAATTCGCAGTCATATACATACGTCAAATACGCAGTTTTATCATTATCGTCCATGCCGTTTCTGAGTAAATGATGGATACACCTTAAACTGAAAAAAAATTTACAAAAGTTAAGTTCCCCCTCCATGGTTCCGATCTTTATGAAATTACAGCTGTGAATTCGCAGTCATATACATACGTCAAATACGCTGTTTTATCATTATCGTCCATGCCGTTTCTGAGTAAATGATGGATACACCTTAAACTGAAAAAAAATTTACAAAAGTTAAGTTCCCCCTCCATGGTTCCGATCTTTATGAAATTACAGCTGTGAATTCGCAGTCATATACATACGTCAAATACGCAGTTTTATCATTATCGTCCATGCCGTTTCTGAGTAAATAATGGATACACCTTAAACTGAAAAAAAATTTACAAAAGTTATGTTCCCCCTCCATGGTTCCGATCTTTATGAAATTACAGCTGTGAATTCGCAGACATATACATACGTCAAATACGCAGTTTTATCATTATCGTCCACGCCGTTTCTGAGTAAATAATGGATACACCTTAAACTGAAAAAAAATTTACAAAAGTTAAGTTCCCCCTCCATGGTTCCGATCTTTATGAAATTACAGCTGTGAATTCGCAGTCATATACATACGTCAAATACGCAGTTTTATCATTATCGTCTATGCCGTTTCCGAGTAAATGATGGATACACCTTAAACTGAAAAAAAATTTACAAAAGTTAAGTTCCCCCTCCATGGTTCCGATCTTTATGAAATTACAGCTGAAAATTCGCAGTCATATACATACGTCAAATACGCAGTTTTATCATTATCGTCCATGCCGTTTCTGAGTAAATGATGGATACAGCTTAAACTGAAAAAAAATTTACAAAAGTTAAGTTCCCCTCCATGGTTCCGATCTTTATGAAATTACAGCTGTGAATTCGCAGACATATATATACGTCAAATACGCAGTTTTATCATTATCGTCCATGCCGTTTCTGAGTAAATAATGGATACACCTTAAACTGAAAAAAAATTTACAAAAGTTAAGTTCCCCCTCCATGGTTCCGATCTTTATGAAATTACAGCTGTGAATTCGCAGTCATATACATACGTCAAATACGCTGTTTTATCATTATCGTCCATGCCGTTTCTGAGTAAATGATGGATACACCTTAAACTGAAAAAAAATTTACAAAAGTTAAGTTCCCCCTCCATGGTTCCGATCTTTATGAAATTACAGCTGTGAATTCGCAGTCATATACATACGTCAAATACGCAGTTTTTTCATTATCGTCCATGCCGTTTCTGAGTAAATAATGGATACACCTTAAACTGAAAAAAAACTTACAAAAGTTAAGGTCCCCCTCCATGGTTCCGATCTTTATGAAATTACAGCTGTGAATTCGCAGTCATATACATACGTCAAATACGCAGTTTTATCATTATCGTCCATGCGTTTCTGAGTAAATGATGGATACACCTTAAACTGAAAAAAATTTTACAAAAGTTAAGTTCCCCCTCCATGGTTCCGATCTTTATGAAATTACAGCTGTGAATTCGCATTCATATACATACGTCAAATACGCAGTTTTATCATTATCGTCCATGCCGTTTCTGAGTAAATAATGGATACACCTTAAACTGAAAAAAAATTTACAAAAGTTAAGTTCCCCCTCCATGGTTCCGATCTTTATGAAATTACAGCTGTGAATTCGCAGTCATATACATACGTCAAATACGCAGTTTTATCATTATCGTCCATGCCGTTTCTGAGTAAATAATGGATACACCTTAAACTGAAAAAAAATTTACAAAAGTTAAGTTCCCCCTCCATGGTTCCGATCTTTATGAAATTACAGCTGTGAATTCGCATTCATATACATACGTCAAATACGCAGTTTTATCATTATCGTCCATGCCGTTTCTGAGTAAATGATGGATACACCTTAAACTGAAAAAAAATTTACAAAAGTTAAGTTCCCCCTCAATGGTTCCGATCTTTATGAAATTACAGCTGTGAATTCGCAGTCATATACATACGTCAAATACGCAGTTTTATCATTATCGTCTATGCCGTTTCCGAGTAAATGATGGATACACCTTAAACTGAAAAAAAATTTACAAAAGTTAAGTTCCCCCTCCATGGTTCCGATCTTTATGAAATTACAGCTGTGAATTCGCAGTCATATACATACGTCAAATACGCAGTTTTATCATTATCGTCCCTGCCGTTTCTGAGTAAATAATGGAATCACCTTAAACTGAAAAAAAATTTACAAAAAGTTAGTTCCCCCTCCATGGTTCCGATCTTTATGAAATTACAGCTGTGAATTCGCAGTCATATACATACGTCAAATACGCAGTTTTATCATTATCGTCCATGCCGTTTCTGAGTAAATGATGGATACACCTTAAACTGAAAAAATATTTACAAAAGTTAAGTTCCCCCTCCATGGTTCCGATCTTTATGAAATTACAGCTGTGAATTCGCAGTCATATACATACGTCAAATACGCAGTTTTATCATTATCGTCCATGCCGTTTCTGAGTAAATGATGGATACAGCTTAAACTGAAAAAAAATTTACAAAAGTTAAGTTCCCCTCCATGGTTCCGATCTTTATGAAATTACAGCTGTGAATTCGCAGACATATATATACGTCAAATACGCAGTTTTATCATTATCGTCCATGCCGTTTCTGAGTAAATAATGGATACACCTTAAACTAAAAATATTTACAAAAGTTAAGTTCCCCCTCCATGGTTCCGATCTTTATGAAATTACAGCTGTGAATTCGCAGTCATATACATACGTCAAATACGCTGTTTTATCATTATCGTCCATGCCGTTTCTGAGTAAATGATGGATACACCTTAAACTGAAAAAAAATTTACAAAAGTTAAGTTCCCCCTCCATGGTTCCGATCTTTATGAAATTACAGCTGTGAATTCGCAGTCATATACATACGTCAAATACGCAGTTTTTTCATTATCGTCCATGCCGTTTCTGAGTAAATAATGGATACACCTTAAACTGAAAAAAAACTTACAAAAGTTAAGGTCCCCCTCCATGGTTCCGATCTTTATGAAATTACAGCTGTGAATTCGCAGTCATATACATACGTCAAATACGCAGTTTTATCATTATCGTCCATGCGTTTCTGAGTAAATGATGGATACACCTTAAACTGAAAAATTTTTTACAAAAGTTAAGTTCCCCCTCCATAATTCCGATCTTTATGAAATTACAGCTGTGAATTCGCATTCATATACATACGTCAAATACGCAGTTTTATCATTATCGTCCATGCCGTTTCTGAGTAAATAATGGATACACCTTAAACTGAAAAAAAATTTACAAAAGTTAAGTTCCCCCTCCATGGTTCCGATCTTTATGAAATTACAGCTGTGAATTCGCAGTCATATACATACGTCAAATACGCAGTTTTATCATTATCGTCCGTGCCGTTTCTGAGTAAATAATGGATACACCTTAAACTGAAAAAAAATTTACAAAAGTTAAGTTCCCCCTCCATGGTTCCGATCTTTATGAAATTACAGCTGTGAATTCGCATTCATATACATACGTCAAATACGCAGTTTTATCATTATCGTCCATGCCGTTTCTGAGTAAATGATGGATACACCTTAAACTGAAAAAAAATTTACAAAAGTTAAGTTCCCCCTCAATGGTTCCGATCTTTATGAAATTACAGCTGTGAATTCGCAGTCATATACATACGTCAAATACGCAGTTTTATCATTATCGTCCATGCCGTTTCCGAGTAAATGATGGATACACCTTAAACTGAAAAAAAATTTACAAAAGTTAAGTTCCCCCTCCATGGTTCCGATCTTTATGAAATTACAGCTGTGAATTCGCAGTCATATACATACGTCAAATACGCAGTTTTATCATTATCGTCCATGCCGTTTCCGAGTAAATGATGGATACACCTTAAACTGAAAAAAAATTTACAAAAGTTAAGTTCCCCCTCCATGGTTCCGATCTTTATGAAATTACAGCTGTGAATTCGCAGTCATATACATACGTCAAATACGCAGTTTTATCATTATCGTCCATGCCGTTTCTGAGTAAATGATGGATACACCTTAAACTGAAAAAAAATTTACAAAAGTTAAGTTCCCCCTCCATGGTTCCGATCTTTATGAAATTACAGCTGTGAATTCGCAGTCATATACATACGTCAAATACGCAGTTTTATCATTATCGTCCATGCCGTTTCAGAGTAAATGATGGATACACCTTAAACTGAAAAAAAATTTACAAAAGTTAAGTTCCCCTCCATGGTTCCGATCTTTATGAAATTACAGCTGTGAATTCGCAGTCATATACATACGTCAAATACGCAGTTTTATCATTATCGTCCATGCCGTTTCTGAGTAAATGATGGATACACCTTAAACTGAAAAAAAATTTACAAAAGTTAAGTTCCCCCTCCATGGTTCCGATCTTTATGAAATTACAGCTGTGAATTCGCAGTCATATACATACGTCAAATACGCAGTTTTATCATTATCGTCCATGCCGTTTCTGAGTAAATAATGGATACACCTTAAACTGAAAAAAAATTTACAAAAGTTAAGTTCCCCCTCCATGGTTCCGATCTTTATGAAATTACAGCTGTGAATTCGCAGACATATACATACGTCAAATACGCAGTTTTATCATTATCGTCCACGCCGTTTCTGAGTAAATGATGGATACACCTTAAACTGAAAAAAAATTTACAAAAGTTAAGTTCCCCCTCCATGGTTCCGATCTTTATGAAATTACAGCTGTGAATTCGCAGTCATATACATACGTCAAATACGCAGTTTTATCATTATCGTCCATGCCGTTTCTGAGTAAATAATGGATACACCTTAAACTGAAAAAAAATTTACAAAAGTTAAGTTCCCCCTCCATGGTTCCGATCTTTATGAAATTACAGCTGTGAATTCGCAGTCATATACATACGTCAAATACGCAGTTCTATCATTATCGTCTATGCCGTTTCCGAGTAAATGATGGATACACCTTAAACTGAAAAAAAATTTACAAAAGTTAAGTTCCCCCTCCATGGTTCCGATCTTTATGAAATTACAGCTGTGAATTCGCAGTCATATACATACGTCAAATACGCAGTTTTATCATTATCGTCCATGCGTTTCTGAGTAAATGATGGATACACCTTAAACTGAAAAATTTTTTACAAAAGTTAAGTTCCCCCTCCATAATTCCGATCTTTATGAAATTACAGCTGTGAATTCGCATTCATATACATACGTCAAATACGCAGTTTTATCATTATCGTCCATGCCGTTTCTGAGTAAATAATGGATACACCTTAAACTGAAAAAAAATTTACAAAAGTTAAGTTCCCCCTCCATGGTTCCGATCTTTATGAAATTACAGCTGTGAATTCGCAGTCATATACATACGTCAAATACGCAGTTTTATCATTATCGTCCGTGCCGTTTCTGAGTAAATAATGGATACACCTTAAACTGAAAAAAAATTTACAAAAGTTAAGTTCCCCCTCCATGGTTCCGATCTTTATGAAATTACAGCTGTGAATTCGCATTCATATACATACGTCAAATACGCAGTTTTATCATTATCGTCCATGCCGTTTCTGAGTAAATGATGGATACACCTTAAACTGAAAAAAAATTTACAAAAGTTAAGTTCCCCCTCAATGGTTCCGATCTTTATGAAATTACAGCTGTGAATTCGCAGTCATATACATACGTCAAATACGCAGTTTTATCATTATCGTCCATGCCGTTTCCGAGTAAATGATGGATACACCTTAAACTGAAAAAAAATTTACAAAAGTTAAGTTCCCCCTCCATGGTTCCGATCTTTATGAAATTACAGCTGTGAATTCGCAGTCATATACATACGTCAAATACGCAGTTTTATCATTATCGTCCATGCCGTTTCCGAGTAAATGATGGATACACCTTAAACTGAAAAAAAATTTACAAAAGTTAAGTTCCCCCCTCCATGGTTCCGATCTTTATGAAATTACAGCTGTGAATTCGCAGTCATATACATACGTCAAATACGCAGTTTTATCATTATCGTCCATGCCGTTTCTGAGTAAATGATGGATACACCTTAAACTGAAAAAAAATTTACAAAAGTTAAGTTCCCCCTCCATGGTTCCGATCTTTATGAAATTACAGCTGTGAATTCGCAGTCATATACATACGTCAAATACGCAGTTTTATCATTATCGTCCATGCCGTTTCAGAGTAAATGATGGATACACCTTAAACTGAAAAAAAATTTACAAAAGTTAAGTTCCCCTCCATGGTTCCGATCTTTATGAAATTACAGCTGTGAATTCACAGTCATATACATACGTCAAATACGCAGTTTTATCATTATCGTCCATGCCGTTTCTGAGTAAATGATGGATACACCTTAAACTGAAAAAAAATTTACAAAAGTTAAGTTCCCCCTCCATGGTTCCGATCTTTATGAAATTACAGCTGTGAATTCGCAGTCATATACATACGTCAAATACGCAGTTTTATCATTATCGTCCATGCCGTTTCTGAGTAAATAATGGATACACCTTAAACTGAAAAAAAATTTACAAAAGTTAAGTTCCCCCTCCATGGTTCCGATCTTTATGAAATTACAGCTGTGAATTCGCAGACATATACATACGTCAAATACGCAGTTTTATCATTATCGTCCACGCCGTTTCTGAGTAAATGATGGATACACCTTAAACTGAAAAAAAATTTACAAAAGTTAAGTTCCCCCTCCATGGTTCCGATCTTTATGAAATTACAGCTGTGAATTCGCAGTCATATACATACGTCAAATACGCAGTTTTATCATTATCGTCCATGCCGTTTCTGAGTAAATAATGGATACACCTTAAACTGAAAAAAAATTTACAAAAGTTAAGTTCCCCCTCCATGGTTCCGATCTTTATGAAATTACAGCTGTGAATTCGCAGTCATATACATACGTCAAATACGCAGTTCTATCATTATCGTCTATGCCGTTTCCGAGTAAATGATGGATACACCTTAAACTGAAAAAAAATTTACAAAAGTTAAGTTCCCCCTCCATGGTTCCGATCTTTATGAAATTACAGCTGTGAATTCGCAGACATATACATACGTCAAATACGCAGTTTTATCATTATCGTCCATGCCGTTTCTGAGTAAATAATGGAATCACCTTAAACTGAAAAAAAATTTACAAAAGTTAAGTTCCCCCTCCATGGTTCCGATCTTTATGAAATTACAGCTGTGAATTCGCAGTCATATACATACGTCAAATACGCAGTTCTATCATTATCGTCTATGCCGTTTCTGAGTAAATGATGGATACACCTTAAACTGAAAAAAAATTTACAAAAGTTAAGTTCCCCCTCCATGGTTCCGATCTTTATGAAATTACAGCTGTGAATTCGCAGACATATACATACGTCAAATACGCAGTTTTATCATTATCGTCCATGCCGTTTCATAGTAAATAATGGAATCACCTTAAACTGAAAAAAAATTTACAAAAGTTAAGTTCCCCCTCCATGGTTCCGATCTTTATGAAATTACAGCTGTGAATTCGCAGTCATATACATACGTCAAATACGCAGTTTTATCATTATCGTCCCTGCCGTTTCTGAGTAAATAATGGAATCACCTTAAACTGAAAAAAAATTTACAAAAAGTTAGTTCCCCCTCCATGGTTCCGATCTTTATGAAATTACAGCTGTGAATTCGCAGTCATATACATACGTCAAATACGCAGTTTTTTCATTATCGTCCATGCCGTTTCTGAGTAAATGATGGATACACCTTAAACTGAAAAAATATTTACAAAAGTTAAGTTCCCCCTCCATGGTTCCGATCTTTATGAAATTACAGCTGTGAATTCGCAGTCATATACATACGTCAAATACGCAGTTTTATCATTATCGTCCATGCCGTTTCTGAGTAAATGATGGATACAGCTTAAACTGAAAAAAAATTTACAAAAGTTAAGTTCCCCTCCATGGTTCCGATCTTTATGAAATTACAGCTGTGAATTCGCAGACATATATATACGTCAAATACGCAGTTTTATCATTATCGTCCATGCCGTTTCTGAGTAAATAATGGATACACCTTAAACTAAAAATATTTACAAAAGTTAAGTTCCCCCTCCATGGTTCCGATCTTTATGAAATTACAGCTGTGAATTCGCAGTCATATACATACGTCAAATACGCTGTTTTATCATTATCGTCCATGCCGTTTCTGAGTAAATGATGGATACACCTTAAACTGAAAAAAAATTTACAAAAGTTAAGTTCCCCCTCCATGGTTCCGATCTTTATGAAATTACAGCTGTGAATTCGCAGTCATATACATACGTCAAATACGCAGTTTTTTCATTATCGTCCATGCCGTTTCTGAGTAAATAATGGATACACCTTAAACTGAAAAAAAACTTACAAAAGTTAAGGTCCCCCTCCATGGTTCCGATCTTTATGAAATTACAGCTGTGAATTCGCAGTCATATACATACGTCAAATACGCAGTTTTATCATTATCGTCCATGCGTTTCTGAGTAAATGATGGATACACCTTAAACTGAAAAAATTTTTACAAAAGTTAAGTTCCCCCTCCATAATTCCGATCTTTATGAAATTACAGCTGTGAATTCGCATTCATATACATACGTCAAATACGCAGTTTTATCATTATCGTCCATGCCGTTTCTGAGTAAATAATGGATACACCTTAAACTGAAAAAAAATTTACAAAAGTTAAGTTCCCCCTCCATGGTTCCGATCTTTATGAAATTACAGCTGTGAATTCGCAGTCATATACATACGTCAAATACGCAGTTTTATCATTATCGTCCGTGCCGTTTCTGAGTAAATAATGGATACACCTTAAACTGAAAAAAAATTTACAAAAGTTAAGTTCCCCCTCCATGGTTCCGATCTTTATGAAATTACAGCTGTGAATTCGCAGTCATATACATACGTCAAATACGCAGTTTTATCATTATCGTCCATGCCGTTTCTGAGTAAATAATGGATACACCTTAAACTGAAAAAAAATTTACAAAAGTTAAGTTCCCCCTCCATGGTTCCGATCTTTATGAAATTACAGCTGTGAATTCGCAGACATATACATACGTCAAATACGCAGTTTTATCATTATCGTCCACGCCGTTTCTGAGTAAATGATGGATACACCTTAAACTGAAAAAAAATTTACAAAAGTTAAGTTCCCCCTCCATGGTTCCGATCTTTATGAAATTACAGCTGTGAATTCGCAGTCATATACATACGTCAAATACGCAGTTTTATCATTATCGTCCATGCCGTTTCTGAGTAAATAATGGATACACCTTAAACTGAAAAAAAATTTACAAAAGTTAAGTTCCCCCTCCATGGTTCCGATCTTTATGAAATTACAGCTGTGAATTCGCAGTCATATACATACGTCAAATACGCAGTTCTATCATTATCGTCTATGCCGTTTCCGAGTAAATGATGGATACACCTTAAACTGAAAAAAAATTTACAAAAGTTAAGTTCCCCCTCCATGGTTCCGATCTTTATGAAATTACAGCTGTGAATTCGCAGACATATACATACGTCAAATACGCAGTTTTATCATTATCGTCCATGCCGTTTCTGAGTAAATAATGGAATCACCTTAAACTGAAAAAAAATTTACAAAAGTTAAGTTCCCCCTCCATGGTTCCGATCTTTATGAAATTACAGCTGTGAATTCGCAGTCATATACATACGTCAAATACGCAGTTCTATCATTATCGTCTATGCCGTTTCCGAGTAAATGATGGATACACCTTAAACTGAAAAAAAATTTACAAAAGTTAAGTTCCCCCTCCATGGTTCCGATCTTTATGAAATTACAGCTGTGAATTCGCAGACATATACATACGTCAAATACGCAGTTTTATCATTATCGTCCATGCCGTTTCATAGTAAAATAATGGAATCACCTTAAACTGAAAAAAAATTTACAAAAGTTAAGTTCCCCCTCCATGGTTCCGATCTTTATGAAATTACAGCTGTGAATTCGCAGTCATATACATACGTCAAATACGCAGTTTTATCATTATCGTCCCTGCCGTTT